>JAOTAX010000067.1:16761-26960 GCA_025629825.1 Erythroxylum guanchezii | reverse complement strand
TTATAAAGTTGTTACCCACACTACATGCATACTTAAAACACTCGTTTCATGCATTACCCTCCAATTACCATTGTAAAACATGTAACACAACGTACTACATTCACTGCCAATTCCTTATTTAATATCATTTAATAAATCAGATTTCCAAGAAAATGTTCGGGGTCCAACAATGACAGCACAAAGCAAGAGGTTATATGAAATAGAGCTAAAAGGTATAGTACTTTAATAGAAAATTTTCTCTTAATTTAGCCTCCTAAAAGCATAAACATGGACTATAATTAAAGATATTGACTTAAATATGATAATAGTTTTTGTTAGAATGAAAAATAATTATATGACTTTTCTTTCCAATAAATGATATGATAGAGATCATATGTATTTCTAATTTAAGCTTTTCAGTATTCGATATTGAATTTAGATTCAATATTTTAACAATGTTCAAGCCATAATAAGAAGTAGATTATTGAGTAAAATTAGTTAATCCAAGTTTATTAAAATATTTTATACGTGATGGATCAAAGGAAGCTTATGCTTAACATAAAATGATAAGAATACAAAGTTATATAATTAAGACTATTTTTAAGCTATACTAGTTAAATAAATATAACTAGAATCATAAGTGACATAAAAAGAGTTAGGTATGCTTTTGATTGTGAATAGTATGAAACTTATAAAAATTGTTAAGTTCAAGGATAACAATATTGACTTTTATTTAAAGGATGATAATGGTAGTGAATTGTTAAATCTTGTATATATGATGTATAGGATGTAATAACAATTTTTAAAAAGATAATACTTTTATTTCATTATATTTACTAATGAATTTATATGATAGATCCATAAGAATTAAATGAAATAGAGTCACAAGTATTAAATGAAATACTAATTTAAAATTTTGAAACATTCAAATTATTTAAAATTAAGTATTAAGAATGCTTAGATAAAGTCAATATGGTAAGATATAAATTGTTGGTTATCTATAAGGAATGGGATTCTTTAATGATTACCTTAATAACTAAATTCTATAATAGTATGGATTTGTGTAAGGAGAAAACAACTATATGAGATAATGCACGAATGAATATTTATTTCTTCTATAGTAATTCCTAGTACAATGATTTACCTTTGGCATTTATGATTAAATAAATTAACAAGATTTCATATAAGATATGGAAGGCTAAGAATTTAAAGAGTCAAAGTTAATAATTTTGGGAATTGATATTAAGTTAAAGCATGTATTATAAAATACGTTTCGAACTAAATCAGATGATAAAATATTATAGATATCCAAAAGGTTGTATATAATCTTAGATACTTTTTTTTCTAAATGGAGAAACTCGTAGTCGCTACCCTTTAGATGCGCACTGGGTAAACCTCTAGATTGACACAATAGCCTGCAAATCATGTCAATTAGGTACTTCACACTAGGCAAGCCCTATACGACATGCTCAATTGACAGAGCGTAGGTAAGAGGAATCGAACACAGTTCCTTTTGGCCCCATACCCCTCCACTCCACCAACTCGACCACCCCCTGATAAACAAAATGTTTGTTTCAATGTATACTTATAAGGAAATGGTTCTCAAGATAATTAGTAGTAGTAAGATGAGATTTGTAAGGTTTAAATCTTATGAAAATACATCCAATGGGAATTAGTGCTTTTATTGATGCATTTTACGTATAATTGAAAGCCCATAAGATATTGAAAATTTCATTTTCATGATGAATTCAATATTTTGCTTTAAAGATGTTTGTAAATTAATCATAACAAGAAAGTAGAAGTATAGTTGTGCTCTTTAGAAAAGGTGTCATATTTAAATTATTAAATATATGATAATGTAAGAATAATTCTTATTGGATATGAAAAAGGTATAACTTAATTATAGAAATTAGAACTATAGAGATAGATGTGAAAGTTGTTTGCTTATTCTAGTCCAAGTACATAAATAATGTACTAAAGATGTTTAGTAGTCGAGATATTTGATACTTATAAAGTATTGAAATAGCCATTATTCTATGTATAAGTTGATATTTAAGTTCAAAGTTATATGGATATTAAGTTTACAAGTAGATCCTTATTAAAGTACATCTTACTTAGAACAATATTATTTTGAGACTGGAAGGGTTACAATGTTGCATTAATTGCTAATTAAGCTATAATACATTTTTCATTTAGTTAAAATGAATAGTTTGGTTCAAAGAGTTCTTTAATGAACTTGGTATAGTTTATTGCATTGTTTAGAAATTAAAATACTATAGATCATTAGAACCATTAGAACCATTAGGCATGTAAAAGGAGCTAAGGTCTCATCAAAAATCAAATAATATTATGATGGAATCATAATTATGAGATTCATATTACATTAATTGTTTCTAATCATTGTTCCATTAACATTGGACATTAATAGAGAATAAAAAGACAAACACACTTTGTGTTTCTTTCTTATGACGGAAGTAGTCGATCTCATATA
The DNA here is from genome assembly GCA_025629825.1 of Erythroxylum guanchezii. Taxonomy (NCBI): domain Eukaryota; kingdom Viridiplantae; phylum Streptophyta; class Magnoliopsida; order Malpighiales; family Erythroxylaceae; genus Erythroxylum; species Erythroxylum guanchezii. The sequence goes on along the minus strand of JAOTAX010000067.1, from coordinate 24,490 downwards.
CTAAAATAATGTGTCTCAAATAATGTGTCTTAATAGAGAACAAGTTCACTACACTGACCCTGTATGAGAATTTTTTTTAGAACATTACTTATCTGTCTATAGAAATTTTCAATGTGATAATTATATGAGCAATCCTTTAACCTAAGATCTCTAAAGTATCTCAAATAGGAGTTTTTATGTTTTGATACTACTTATAACCTATTATATTTAAGAGTAGCTCAATTAGTAGCCATTGGATAAAGCATAAACTATATAGAGGTAAATGAGTGATTAATATAGGATTTATCACCCTAAAATGATTAAGGATACTATTCTATTATTCTCGATTAGTATTGATCTAAAAAAATCTTGGCAAGGTAGAATGACACTTTAAAATAGTTTTTAAATTTTATTAATTGAATCAAATACTAATGGTAGAGAACTATTATGATTGGACCTAAATTAAGTAGACATTAATTCTATGCTCTATATCTAATCATAATATTGTATATTAAAATGAATGAATTATATGAAAAAAAAACATACATAGAAAGGTTACTCAAAACTACTTTGACATTTCTAGATATTCAAGTAGTCATAATGCCTTGCTCGATGCTAATATTAATGTAAGGATATGAATTATTTAATTAGAGAATTAAATATGAATAAAAGGAGTTTAATTTATTTAATCATAAATATGATTTAGGGTTATAACTTATATTCATTTTTAATACTTTTGAAAACCTAATGTGTCATACATAAAGAGTGGGTTGAAGAGAGAAAAATGTGATTTAATCAAGTTAATCTTTATTGTAAAGTTTGAGAAACTTTAGAATTAAATATAAGATATTTAATAAATAAGTATTAATATGAGATATTACATTTTATTTGGTATTAATTGGTATTAAATTAAAATTAGTTGTAATTCTAATTAATATATAATTAAAATTAAAATTTTATTTCAATTAAATTACTAAAAGGTCTAAAACATATTACAATAAACTTAGGCTACAAAGAAGCTAGTATTTCTTGCCTAAACCTCTCTACAATAATTGTAGAATTTTCTCAACATATTTTTTAGATACTAGTAAATTTCAAAATATGAGTTTGGCTGTAGGAGTTGAGATAACCCGACTTCAAAAGTAACTCGAGAGAAACGATAATAAAAAGATTAAACTTTAAAATATTGCACGAGTTGTGATTCATACTCTATTATATTTTATATATTTTTCTTCTTATAAAATTTGAGTAATATTAACTTTTGGGAAATTAAAAAAAAAGTTTCATATTTATTCTATTACTGGTGAGATCAAATTCTACCTGGATTTCTAAACATTAACTGCCATCTTAATTTGAGAAGGATGATAATGGACGTTGTTTTCTTTTGGTAAAAAGGGGGAATCACTACACAATCAAATATCTTATTTTTTGGGAATCTTGGTGGCTTCCTTATTTCCCTCTTTCCTATTGATGATCCAAAACTTGCATACCTTGCACTCGAATAAATATACCAAAGCCAGACAGACCAGTTATCTTCTAGGGTTAGCAAATGATAGAGGATCTCCCGTGGAAATTTTATTGACCTTGTGATTACCTTTAATTCATATCGCTGGGAAATGCAATTGACTGTTCACGGTCACATATAGATGGGAAAGTAGGGTTTGAATTATAAATATGTGGGTCATATTTCTTGAAAGGTTTGTCATCCCTGTTAGCTCATACTAACCGACAAGGCATTGTTTCAATCAGATTCAACCAGAAAAAGTTGGTCGTATTCAAGTATTAATGGAATAAACAAGGTTCGAAATAGTATATCCTGTTATAAACTCTTTCTTATGAATCCTCTCTGGTCGCCAACATGCTACACGTAACTCCTATTTAAAACATTTTCTTTCATTGCAATTTGAATTTCTAAAAAAACTGCTACCCATGACTTGTCAAAAACATGAATTAAATCAAAATTATGTTAGTTCAAACTCTGACAACCACTAGTGTTGATCCACTCAGCTTCATAACTTGGAGACCCTTGGCAAGAAACAGGTGAAAATTGGTTACAAGTCTTTCCCTGTCAAGCTCACGTAAAAGCAACAACTGGTCAGTAGAACCAAGGCAATGCGCTCATGTGCATGTACTAGCGTGTGGCGTATATAAAATGTTGATGGCTAGGTTTCAAGTCCCTGGAAAAGAAGCAATTAGTATCGTCAAAACAGCTGTCTTGGAAGGCCTTCATGATGATGCAGTGATAAATCACTTAGGTTGCTGCCTTGCGAAAAGGGGAATAACCATGTTAAAATTGATACAGGACTAACTTTTTGAGATTGCGAAATCAAAATGTTAATTTGATGAAATATAACTTTTTCCACTTTTAAGAGCCTCCATTATAGTTCTAAACTGTTAAAGTTGAATGTTGAATCTTGTTTTTTCCTTTTCTTTTTGGTTCTCTAATAGAAAGCATAATGTAGATTAAATCTTGTCTCCTATAAACACAAATTCAAATTCTAATGTATCAGGATATACAATTTGTTAATTAAATCGAGGAAATTAATTATCTTTAATGTTGATTCTAATAAATTTTAAAATTACTTATTTATGACCCAGTATTTTAAATTATCAGTAGTACTGCAACAGCAATATTCCAGTAACAATCAGTTCCAATACCACATCACTCACAAAGTCGTGTAATGACTCTGTTGCACAATCTGTTGTGTATGTTAATGTTAGGGCCGCAATCGAACTGTTACAGCCAAACGGAGAAGGTAAAAAGTTAAAGGGTGAAAGAGAAGATTAACCATATTGAAGGAACGAAGAGAAGGGTAATCATTAAACAAAACTAAAATTTTTCTTGCAAAACTTAAAAGTCGTCGATTTAGTGAAATATATTATTTCGCTGCCGTAGAAAATTCCAAAGAAGGGCTTTACATGCCTGTTGTATTCTATGTCAAGAATTCTACTATTGCTGGGATTGTTATATCAGTTGGTTTATGTCTTATAGTAAATTGGTTGGTTATAATTATATAGCATAATTATTTGAAGACATTATTTATCTTATACATATGTGTTTAATTAATTGAAAATAGTATTTAAATATCATTAATATAATAAATTACTAATAGTGTAAAACTAATATGATTAGACTCAAATAAAGTATATATCAATGTAATACTTTATGACTAATTGAAATATTGTATAATGAAAAGATTAAATTATATAAGAAAATTGTGTACAAAACAGTTAGTCAAAAATACATTAATATTCCTAATATTTAGATGATCGTGATTGATAGATGCATATTTGACCCTACTTATACATCCATATTTATGTGTTTTGCTTGATATTTTATATTTTTATTATATATTTGGTACTTAATTCGTTTTAAGTGCATTTATAGATAATAATTACCTTCATGGACTAAAAGGAGAAGAATTAAGATAAAACCAACTTAAATAAAGTTTTGTAGCAAATTAGAGATACACGCCTATGTCTATGCCAGAGTAAGTCTCTCTACCATGTAAAATCAAAAATTCTAGAGATTTTGGAATATACACAGTTTAGTACACGCCTGTGTATCAAACCGCATATCTCCTAGAATCCTAAAGTTTACTGTAAAAAGAAATAAACAGAGGCAAAATAGGGTGGTAGACTTTCAGAGCTGATTCCATAAGTGGAGAACGTATAAAAGGGACGATATTGATCCAAAGAAGTGAAAAAATGCAAAGAAATCATCCAAAGATCTAATAGATTGCAACATCAACCTCAAACTTGAAAGGGCATTTGTTAGAAAAGAAGGGAGATTTAGAATTATGAAGTCTTTATTTTCTATTCGTTTTCTTCCTTTTCATGTTTCATTTTGTTTTCCATCGAATGTAACTAATCATCTTTAGTGTCTAGGTGTGATAAACCTTAGTTTGTGCAATAATATATTTTAATTCTTTTATTTAATACAACTATTTTGATTGATCTATTGTGATTCAATCAAGTGTTTTATAGATGTTCTAATAGATCTGTAATATTAGCACATAATATGATTTCATAACATAAAGATTGAGAAATCCTATGTATAAATAGATCTTCCATAATTCAAAGGAGTTGATTGCAAACCTAAAGATAGGTCGACATAAATCCTCTAGATTATGATCAAACCTGATAGCAAAATTCACCAATCGATAAAGTAATCCTAAAATCTTTGACCTAAACAATTTCAGTCAATAAACCAAGGATTAGTTATTAGTGTTCTCGAGAGAGTTATTAGCATAAGATAGGAATTTATATGGTTCAATAATCAATAAAACAACTGCATGATAAAAGGTTATTTATCCAAAGGTTTTAGGGGGATTCGTCACCTAAACATTAATTCTTGATATTGATAGTTTTCTAAGCGATTTTCTCTACTCTCTACTTATTATTGTTTCCTACTTTATTTTATCTATTTTAGTATTGTTTTCTTTATTAAAATCAACACTCAATTTATAGACTAGATAATAAGACAACGATAATTACGAGGAATCATTGTCTTTATTAGATTTGACTCGTACTTGCTTATACTAATTACAACTATGTCGTGCATTTGTGGTTAACTCAATATTGACAAACTTTAGATTCAGTCAATCAAGTTTTTTGTGTCGTTTTCAGGGACAGTGATATTAGGAACACCTAGATGTTATTACTCTAGTCATTATTTTTTGTATTTATTTTATTTTATTTTAATTGTATTTTATTATATTCTTGGCTTGTTTATTTAATTATCTTTAAAACTTCTCCATATTAACTTGGTGTTTGTGGTTTATTTTAGGGATTAAGTTTTAACGTCATCATCAGAACTCACAATAGAAGGATGAAGCAGACCATAACTCACAATAGAAGGATGAAGCAGACCGTACTCTTATAGGAGTTATAATGTGTCTTTACAATACGCAATCATGGTTGTGCAATATAAATGCATGGACGTAAGAGTGATGGTGTGTCACAGGTGTAAGACACCACTCACACCCACGACACACCCACTCACCACCATGAGAAGTGCTAGGTGTCCCCATTTTAACCTAAATCTTTACTATATAAAGCACACATTGTGACAGCCGAGAGTTTTATGGAAGTTTTTAGTGTTTTTGATTGGGAGAAGAGGGAGGTTCAGGAGAAGATGAGAAGAAGGGGCAAAGCTCTCAACCTTGAGAGACCCATGGAGAGCTAGTTTCCTGACAGCGGTTCGGAGTTGACATTGACGTCCACGAACCCTATTAATTGTATTTCTCACTGAGCTTGTTGTTCTTTCTCTTCTTAGGGATTGATTGTGTTATCCTATATTTAATGTTTAGGCCTTGTGTAAGAATGATTGAATGCTCTATTTGATTGTTTTTATGTAAGAACCCATTGCTAGAATTTCAATATAATCCATATTTGTTATATTTGAGATTCATTTGTAGCGACTAATGGTTCGTAAGCATTAGGGATAATATAACCTCAGTTAAATGACCCGAGCTTGTGTGGTTATTGCCTTGATTAATCTGTTTTCCTAATTTGTAATGTGGTTGTCCAATTAAATCTAGAGAGCTTTTTCTAGGTTATTTGATGGCTAGGTTTAATTAACGAGTGTCTCTTAATTAAACATGACTTAAGGGAAAACTAGGATTAACAAAGTTTGTTGTTAATCTATGATTAATAGTTGCTAGGAGAGATATAAGAACAACAATTCAATGAAATATGTTTAAATTGGGTGTAGATTGAGATTAAACTAAAGAACCAGGTCCCTAATGAATTCATCACTTTCATCATTTTTCAATGTTTTCTTTAATTTGTTTTCATTAGCTTAGTTTCATTTTTATTTTCTTATTTCAAACCAAACCCCTCCCTCTCCATAACCTAAACAACAGTTATTTTCATAACAAGAGATAATTGAACACTTTTTGTGGGATCGAACTAGACTCACCACTGCTATAGTAGTAGGTCTAATTTATTTTGCATAGCGTTACAATGCACTATTATCATATAGACTCTTAATGGCAGCTAGATAACTAATTGAAGAGTTATGCATAAGCATAAATGAAATATGTCTAATGTGTTGATTTTCCAAAATCCTTGTAATCATGAAGTTTAATCTTCAATGCTTTTGTAACTTAGTTTACTTTAAACCTTGAAAAGGTTGTACAACTTCTTTTTAATATATGTATCACTTACTTTTCTGAAAAGAGAACCCTTCTTATAATCTTCTTCCAAAGTGAATAGGATCTTTAATTCCACATTAAACAGTTCCGAATACAATATCTAACACCTCAATAAAATATTATAACTCAAGAATATCTCACTTATTCACTTTATAACCCAAAATAGCCCACTTACAAAAAAAAGATAATGATGCTCAAATGATTGAAAAATTCTTTGAAATGTGTGTATATAACTCCGAAAACCTTATCGATGCTAAAACCAATAAGAAAAAACATATTTAAAGTGTTTTAGGAACCTTATTAGTTATTGAAGCCAAGAATTAGTTTTTAAAATGACTATAAACAACGTATTGGACAACCAATATGCATTAAAAACTTTAGATTCACTAGTTGTTAGAACATTAGTAAATTAGTGGGCATATTGATCGACTAATATGACACATTGGTTGACCAAAACATCAACCATTACAGCAAACTTAATACATCAAATGTAATAACTTTAATTTATATTGGTCGACCAATCACCCCAAAAACATAATTTTAACAACTCAAAGTGATCAAAATCAATTTGTTTCATATAATTATGATTTAAACACTTTTAAAAGTGTTCCCTAATGTTTGTTTTAAATACCAAGAGGCTTTTATATAAAACCCAAAATCTTCAATGCCTCTAAATGAATGAAAGTACTTATGTAATGAAATGTTTATGCATGGTGAGCCTTCTAAATCATCAAAACAAAGTGAGATTTCAAATATTAATACAAAATGTAATATGAGCTTTGCGAGCCTTAATCTTCATTTCATCGATTGTAAACTTCAAATTCTCTTATTCATGTTCATATACTATCTTCTTAAGTTTAAGGCTTCATGTTGTTCCAATATTTCTTTTCATCAAAATAATAAACACATTAGTAGTAATTATGTTTTGTTATCATTAAAACATCAGTTGGAACTTCCCTTGGTTCAGCAATCTCCCCTTTTTTATGATGAAAAAAATACTTTTGATATTAGATAATAACAATAATAAAATTAAGCACACAAATAAATATCAAGATAGTGATTAACTTCCCCTTAATTCATACAGAAAACATAAATCACTATAAAGAGCATAATTTAATTTCAAGAACAAAAAAGATGTTCAAATTCAAAGAAATATATATTCATGAAGATAACATAAATTTACTCAATCATACCATATAAAGTGCAAGAAATACAAAAATAAAAAAAAAAATCACTCCCCTTAAATTTTGTCACTCCTCCTAAATGTGATCACTCCCCCTAAATCTAATATCACCAAACTTTCTCCCTATTTTTGGAACCATCCAAAAGAAATCTATTAGTGTAAAATGAATAATATAAATGTCATACGTCAAGCTAACTTGCTTAAAAAAGATGAATTGGATCATGATTCGAAAACTTTCTCACTAGAGAGTTATATTAAGAAGAATTATGAAAACACTAAAAATAAAATTAAAAAATGATCAATTTTAATTTGATGCAATCTAATGAGACTTTCTGTTGGATCCCAAATTGTTCTTAGAAGTTGGAACTATTATAGATGAAATGTGGGAAGTTAAAAGTTGGAAAATGTA
>JAOTAX010000067.1:0-11261 GCA_025629825.1 Erythroxylum guanchezii | reverse complement strand
CCCACCCTCATTATTGTAAACACCAATTAATTTCATTTCATAAACTTTTCACACACCCTCTGTGGGATCGACCTAGACTCACCACTGCTATAGTAGTAGTCTAGTTATTTTAATTTTGACTAGCGTAACAACGCGTGGTCATGAGCTAATATCAGTAAGTGGAGAAGGTCTCTTGATGTGCATCGTCATACTGACATCAGCCATCTCCAATGCAAACTCCACATCCTTCTTCTACTTCTTGAAATTGAAACCATTTAAGGTCTCAATTGTGACAGCATTGTTGTTTACAGAAAAGGTGACTGCATGATAGAAAAGACAATGTAAACATCAGTTTAGATACATGACAACAACGATAACAGTATTTATACAAAGAATCCGATAGCACGTATTATAAAACACCTGTGGGCTGAATACATATTATATGTAATTAGATCTCCATATAAAAGCAATTAGAGTATAAACCATAAATTCTCATGACACTACCACTTGTGGGTAAATAGATCATTTAAGCAACGATTTTCCTTCATCTAATGTCTTCATGTACATCTCAAAATCTCGTAGAAGGTCAACACTTGTGGGCAGAATAACCAAATATAAGACCAGAGACATCCCCTAACATGTACGCGATACAATCTAAATACTGACTTGAAAGGTCAATGTGGTGATTATAATTTTACCAATACTCAAAAAGACCACAAATACAAGGGATACATCTTTATGTCATCCTCACATTCTATATGGGCATAATGTATATGAAAATCGATCATAACTGAAAAAACTAGATTCATAATCAAATAATCACATACTGATACTGAAAACGTTGTCTTTAAACTTTATTTAAGACTTCTATTTAAAAATTCTCAATGAAAGTGACCATTGTACTTTCCCGAATACCAAACCTACCACATGAAACACGAAACCTTAAATGTCTCTCTTATGTGTAGTTTGGAGCACGAAAATACACTCAAAATAAGCTTACAAAAACTTTAAAACCTTTTCCGAAATCCAATTACCAATGTAATAATTAAGAAAAATTGAAAAAGCATTTTAAAAATTCCCTCGACCTTGAAACTGACCCAAAAGGACCCGAGGCATCCTTACGACAATTCTGAAATTTTCTTTTTTAAATATTTTTTAAGGTGTTGACGTCAACATCACTGTGATGCAATATTGCGCGTTGACGTTAGCTGGTGACACCTTACGCATGGTCACCGGGTGTGCATGCGTTGTCCCCACATCAGTCGACGCGCGCTAAATGCATCTGGCATGTGTCCTGCGCGTGCCATCCATGTGCATACAGGCCTGTACTGTATAGCGCGTACGTCGCAGGCGTTGACACGTGTCCTCATCTCGTCTGTCCATGTGTCGGGATAGGGAGGCTCATGCATTGCACGCACCAGCCTATCCCACGTTTGCAAGGTGTCGAGCCGCATGAGGCGCGTGCTGTCCGTCAACTCGTGGAGTCACGTGGTTGGACGCAGTTGGTGTGTGTGCGCCAACCTTAACTGCCCACTAGCAATACTGTAGCACCATCGAGCGCCTGCAGTGCTCGCACTTGATGGTACTATCACCCTCTGATGGAGAGGGCGATTTTCATTGATCTGGGAACCTGCTTTTCATCCTTTTTGGCCCATTTTTGACCCCTTTTTTTATAGCTGGTTTTATGTATACCACTTTTACGTAATCATTCATCCAAAAAATCGAAAACCGAATCAAAAATTGATAAAAACTATAATGAATGAAAACCAAAAAACCTTCATTTCCGACAACTCGATCACGTAACCGCTCTCATATCACGTGTAATGCGTATGATAAACCTTATTACGTGTCCTGAATCATTCATAAAAGGGTTAAAAATAAAGGAAATGTAGAATACTTAATTTGAATTCCATCTAATTTTTTGAAGCTATTTTTGAGGCCAAAACAAGCTCCAAACTCCTAAGACCTATAAGGAAAACATTCATGGACACACAATTAATGTCTTTCTATAGTTTTCTTATAACGTAAGTACTCTCAACAAGTTAGAAAATCTGTATGATTACAAATTACATACGCAACTGTAGAAGACTTTAACCTTTATGCATAACTTTTATATTGAGTTTCTCCATCACAAACTTGATATAGATCCAGTACACACTAATCGGGATCTGTTTTCTTCTCGAAATTCGACCATTAATTTAAATCATTTATTGAGCCACTTTATTACCTTTATTTAGATTAATTATATAATTTAACTAATAAGTTATTGAAAAACTGAAAAATATAATTAATAATTGTCCAATATTATAGGGAAGGACAAAATTATTCAACATCTTCTATTGTTTGTATCTGGCTAATGCCTACCATCGTATAAGGATGTATCACAAATAAAAAGAAAGACAACAAAGAGTCAACCTAGCCACTGTTGAGCACGACGATCCCCACTTCCACCAACGGAATGCCGAACACTGATTTTCTCACCAGCATATTTTTCTTGAAGCCATTCAAAAGCAGTCACGTCAAGCTTCCCATGAATTGACTTCCCTTGTTTTCTGCGAGTTTGCTGTTCTCGTATAGAAGCCCAAAGTTTCTCAATGGCATCCCTTTGCCGAGAAGTGAATCTTGAAACATTGTCAAATGCATGCTTTACCAAAATATCTATAGTTGTTTGACACCTGAAAAAAAAGAGCAAAAAAAAATTCTGTCAGAAGTAACAAATATGTATCCTGCTGCATATGCTAACATAAAATTCCTCACATTCTGTGTCAATCAACATAAGGGTGAAGACTTCTACCATGGAGTTCTATAACGATTTGCTGCAATCTCTAAACAACTAATCAAGGCTTCCCTCTGAGACTTCAGAAATCTCCTAGTTTCTTCCTCATCATCCTTCCTAATCCTGGCAGCTGTACCTTTCTTTGCCTTTGCCCTTTCATCTTTCTTCACTGTGCTTGGAATGAAGGCGTCAAGGCCAAAGGGATCAGACTCATCCTTCTTATTGTTGTCTGCTGTAACATCTGAATATGTTACCCCTTTCTTGCAATCGTTATCAGTTGATACTCTCTCATCGTTTAGTGCTGCAGCTTCTTCAATGTCATCATCCTCAGTAGCAACAGGAAGATCAGAAATAGCCTCCTTTACTTGTCCAGCTGTCTTTGAAAACTAGATGAAGGTCCACAAAACCATAAAGATTAAAAGAAAATTCAAAGAATAGAAATTAAAGTTCATGTCATCAGGTAAAGCCTTTAGCTCAAGATGAATATTTAAACATCATAAAAGAATAAAAGAAAGAAAGAAGAGAACAAATACACAAGATCACTAATTCTAGACCTATGTTTTACTTGAATATGAGCCAAAGGCCGGTAAAACTCAGGTTCCAGAATTGCTAAAGAAATTTAATATACCATAGACAACAATGTAGAAGTATTATAATCCACAAATGACCAAACAAAGTATGAGTAAGTGTGAGGACCATAATATGATACCACATAGTTGATTCAATTTTGTGAATATTGATGCATAGTCCTACAAATTCTGAATTGACATTTGAAACTCGAACGTTATAAGATCAATGATTAAGTTCATGCATGATTTTGAAATATAATGTCACATAGATGAAGGCAATGTTAAAGGTCATACTCAAATGGGCAACCAAACAGTCAAACTTACCATTACCAAAGCATATATGAATCAAAGAACTTGTTACAAAAGTTTATGCATCTAAAATTGAAATAATAGCAAACTTGCAGGATAATTTATAAAAATTTGAATCAACAATCATCTTTGCTTGCTCCCTACAGAGGTAAAGTGCATACCACAAAGCTGTCATCAGTAAATAGGTCATTTCCCATCACTGCCCTAATTGTCCATGCAGCAAGTAGATGCTTCTGCTTTATATTGAGGAACTACAAGAAGAAATAGAATAAGATAGGGCACCAAAGTCTTCAGAGAATTTTTTCCACTATCTCTAAATTTGACATAGAAGATTGATGATATACCATGCACTTACCTCAGCTGCATCTTGTGCTGCTGAGAATAGAGCATGATAATCTGCCCTCATAGAAGGCTCTGTACAAGAAGTCGTTGAGGACATTGCAGCTTCAAGTATAGCAATGAAGTTGTCACTAGTTCCTGGCTTCACACTCCCAGCTTGAATTAACTGTATAGTGAGCTTACAAGCCTTGGCAAACTTTGTTGGGTTCTTGATATGTGATGCTATCTTCTGCATGGCCTCTATAACTTGTGCCTCCGAGGCATCAGTTGTTGTTTTAAACCTCAACCGCTTTCCTGATGCAGTGTCCTTTTCAGAAGTAGCGCCTAAGAAGCAGGATAAACAATTCATCTTCTGTTAGAAGGAAGAAAACTTCAATTTGTAATACAAATAAATAACTAACAAAACCAAAACAAAACATTAACAACTTGAATGGTTTCCAATCGAGTAATTTTGATCATAAAAGCATATCACTAAGTAATGTTGTTTCTATCTAACCCACCGGCAGCCATAAGCATTTAGCCTAATCTTTCGAAGTTCTGCGTTCTTTTCACCTGCAATTTCAGTTCATAAATAACTCTCTATTCAGCCACTCAAAGCAGCCAACTAACTTCACAGCCTTAGCTGGTTTCATCAAAAATATATTTAAAAGAATGAACAGAACATAATTAAATGGCCAATGAAACTCGTTTAACGATCGCAATGAGAAACCTTACTAAGTTAAAAGTGGTAAAAAAAAAAACGTTCGAGGTTCATCGAGGAAAAAAGAAAAATAAAAATCCACCCAGCTATATAAGAAAAAAAGCCAGCACTTTGCATGTTCCTTTTTTCTTTTCCCCTCATCTTACCAAACAAGAAACAGAGCTAACAGCAGAAAAAAAAAAAAACGGGTAAAAAAATTAAAACTTTACCATAAACTCAAAGCCGCATTGAAGCAAATTATCAATTTGACATCGAAAAAGCAACTTGCCACCACTATAAGGTAAACTCTAATACGCCCAACTTTCACCTCCTAAAGATTACGGAAAAATAAAATGAAACCCAGAAACCAAATACAATAAAGAGCCAAAAGTAACCCAGAAACAAGATTTTAAAAGACTGCAGGTACCACCATCAAATAACCTAGGGTTTTCAAAAGGCACTACCTTTTTCTGGGTTTGGCGAGATAGACTCTGGAAGCTTAGGACGCTTAAGGGCACTTTTCAAAATTGGTTTTGGAGCCACCGGAACTTCGCTTATGGTCGTAGTCATAAATATTGTTTCTTCCAAGGACTGGTTTGGTTGTTGATGATGTTTAATCTGTTCATGAGATGGTGGTGGCAAGCCTTCAAATAAATTATCCCCCATTTTTTTCTCGACCGGAAACTATGATTATCAACTAAACTCAGCCTCCGGATTGATCAAATTCATTCGGTATCTTCAAAGTTTAGGTTCTGGACATCCACAGGAAGAAGAAGACGTTTCCCCACGGCGATGACCTACGAACATGAACTGAGCTCTGTAATACAATCGCATCTCCTTTATGTTCTTAAAAGGGGTAAAACTCGGGTTTCATCTATTGAACCGGAAACGACCGAGGACTTTATTCAACCCAAACTAATGTAAAACTATCTGAACACATGTATAAACCATGCGCCACAGCACAAGAAAAAGATTCGAAATTAATAAAAACCAAAAGCATCGTAAGTATCCAATAACTTAATTTTAAGATGTTATATAATATTATTTTATGATACTTTATATTTCCTCTACTATTAAAAAAAGTCAAACTTAAAACGATAGATATACTCAGTATGCAAAATTTCTCATTTTGGGAGGTTTAAAGAGGGTTATTATTATACAGAGCCTTACTTTTAATATTTTTATAAAAAGATTATTTTCATAATTTAATCAAGTAACTTTTTTATCATAAAAGAGCAACTCCAAGACCCTCCATCATCTATTAACGTTTTCTTAATTGATATCATATTCAACTTGCTAAGGATCTAGTATTAAATTCAAAATTTAAGATAATTAGTTTCGTTCCACGAAAGATAGGAGGACAAATAGTTCATGCATAAAGTCGCGAAAGGCAACAATTCTATTGATTTAGCTTACTCATAATTATTTCTTTTGTTTTACAAAATGGATTTCTTCACTAAATCCAAATCTATCTATATTGTTTATACCTCTAGTACTTATAAGGGAATCGATGATAATGATAATAAAAAACTTTTGAGTGAAGATGATTCGTCGTTCGAAGATTCTATTTGGGTCTCCCATCAATGGAGACCAAGGCAGGGAAAAAAAGAACGGAGACAAGGAAGAGGTTTAAGAAAGCGCATTACGATAAATTAATTGGGGTTAAGCCAGTATATAGAAGCTATGGTGGAAAAGGTATTGGATCATAATCAAGAGAGTATAGATAAGGACCTTAAGGAAAAAAGCGTGAAGGAGACATCCTAGGAGAAAGTGGACTGCAATGAGCGTTATAGAAGCTTAACTAGTTCCCTAAATACCCAGGCAAGTATAGATCATCCACAAAGCTTAGAGGGAAGAGATGAAACTCCTGGCCTGTAGATAAAGAAGCACTAGATAACAACGTCACCCTTGTTAAGAATTTACTATATGATGAAGTTATACGGAAGACTAGTGAAGGCTTTGAAGAGGTTTCCAAGAGGAAATATGGTAGGAATAGGAAAACGAGAATGGGATCCTCGCAGTCGCAGAAAAACCATCTTTAAATGTCTTAGAATATTATGGGACTAAACAAACCAATAAATAGTTACACTTAGAGAATTAGTAGCTAGCCATAATATTGCAATGATAGGGGTTCTTGAAACCAAAATGGTTTAGATTTTTTCTCACTTTGTTTATGAAAAAATATATTAAAACTTGATCTCTACAAGATATGAAAAAACTTTAACTCAATAATTAAAGTATTAAAAAACTAAAATAATTCCACAAATATTCCTAATAAAATTTGACCATTTTCAAAAAATATCCAATTAATTAGATAATCATTTTTTAGATTTATTTGAAATAAACTAATTTAATCTTAATCTAATTAAGAAAAATAGTTTAACAAAAATTAAAAACTTTAAAATTTTAAAAATAGGGAAGCGAATGACCAATATGTAAACATAATAATTTTCTATAAAGGCACGTGCACTGTGCATGCCTCGATCAACATATTGGCATTAACATGAATTTTACTTATTTAATAATTTATTTTTATTAAATATTATAAAATTATTATTTATTAATAAATATTATAAAATAGATTATAGGCCCAAGCTAGTGGATGTTGGTCTTTTGTCTCAAATCATGAACGACACCATTATGACAAAATTGTAGTTTTTATGTAAGGAAAGTTAAAATGGAAGTTAAACATTCTAGTGAGCAACACAATCATACGAGAGTTAAATTATTGAGATAGGTGACCTTAATGGCACCTTATTTAGGTTTGAAGCAGAGGGGAAGTTGTTTGAGAAACTATAGCCAAGATTTCAGAGAATGTGTAGAGAACCTATCTATCATTGATCTAGTTTCTGAAGAGTGTTTTTATACATTGAGCAATAAAAAATCCTGTAACTGGTTTAATCGGAAAGAAAATTAATATAGATCTAATTTATGGAAATTGGCTAAGTTTATATCCTAAAAGCAAAGCAATCTTCTTGAATACCCCGAGTATCTGATCATTCCTCCATTTTTGGTGGAGAACTTCCTTAGCTTATGTAGTAGAAAATTCCCTTTTAGGTGATAACATTATGATAGAACAAGAGGGGTTTATGGAAGCAATTAGTAGAGGTATCGAAAATGAGGTATAAGGTTTTCATTCTTTTATTTTTGTGAAGAAGCTAGCTCTTATCAAAGAGGATTTAAAATAACTTAAGTCTAATTATTAATGGAATACATTGTTATAGATCAAACCAATTAAGGTTTAGATAATATTAAAAATAAAGTCTATAATCACTTAGGGGATATGTCTGGTGGTTGCAGCAGGAGAAAAGGGCTATACATGACTATTTTAAAGCTTTGTCAAACCACAATTCCTTTTTAAAATAAAGATCTAGAATTCTCTAGATAAAGGAAGGAGATAAGAATTCAAAATTCTTCCAAAACTCCATCACAAAAAGAAATATCAATAAAATATACACTTTTTATAACCATAATGGAATGCTAATTTCTTCTCAATCAAAACTAAAGAAGGCTACCTGTTCCTTTTTCAAAGGTTCCTTTAGGTACACATACTTTATATAGCTCCTCTAAATAGGTGTCCAATTCCTTTATTGCTAATGAATTCTCCATTGAAATGAAATAATTCTTGAATGCCCCTTTTGGACTAAATGAAATTGAACAAGTGGTGATTGAAATGGGTCTTAATAAAGCCCTAGGTCTTGATGGACTAAATAAAATTTTCATCCAAAACTTTTGGTCGTTAATCAAATAGATGGTGACTAAAGCAATTTAGGAAACTTTTAAATTAGGTAAAATGTTCAAAGAAATCACTAAAACTTTCATATGTCTTATTCCTAAAAGCTAAAGTACCAAACATTTTAAGGATTTTAGACCAATATCTTGATGCAATTTTCTTTATAAGATCATTGCCAAGTTATTAGCCAAGAGGCTGAAGAAAGCTCTAATTTCCATCATCCATCCAACACAAGAAGGAAGAGACATAAAGGATAATTTACTTTTATCCTAGCATATGTTCAAGGGCTACTGTAAAAGGAACTCCCTAAGAAACTATGTAATTAAAATAGACCTATATAAGGCATATGACTCAATCAGTTGGCAATTCATGGAGCAATTCCTAAAGGTCTTTTATTTTCCAAAAAAGTTTAGGAAATGGGTGTTGATGTGTATTACCACTAAATCATTCTATGTCAATTGTGAAAGACATCTATGTCAATGTTCGTGATTTTTTTGATGTATAACTATTAATATTTATGACTTTTTTGATGCATCACTATTAATATCCTTTGTATCAACACTATTTTCACAAATGAGTAATGTTATTGTGACCATATAATTTTGTCACTTATGAAAACGATTTCAGTGGCGAAAATAGTGGTCACAAAAATCATAAGTAATTGTGACAACTTTTTAAATATAGTCACTATTTGACAGCGCATTGTTACATAGTCAAAATAAAAGGTAGACTACTACTATAGCAGTGGTGAGTCTAGGTCGATCCCACATAAACTGTGTGTAAAGTTGTTGAAATGAAATTAATCGGTGTTTAAGTTTTGGGGAGATTTTGGAATTTTTTTAAACAAGAAAATAAAATGCAACTAGACTAATAAAAACAAATTAAAGAAAACATGCGAAAAATGATAAAAGTGGAAAATTTGGTAGGGACTCGTTTCTTTGGTTCAATCTCGGCCCATACCCTAATTAAGCATATTTCATTGACTTTTTGTTCTCTATCCTCTCCTAGCAACTATTAATCGTGGGTTAATAATTAACTCGAGTTTTCACTTAGGTTTTGTTTAATCAAGATACAATTTTTAATTAAACCTAACTACTGAATAACCTAGGATACAATCTTTATATTTAATTAGGGAGTAGTATTACGAATAAAGTGTAGCACCTCACTCCCGCAAGACCTGTACCCGACATCTAGAGGGATATCCGAGTTCGTACCCCGTGAGGGTGACGTGCTCAAACACTCAATCACTTGACATTCGGTACGAAGTTTTTTTTCTTACAAAACAAAACAATCCACATGTATGCAGAAATCAAGTGTAAAATTGGCCACACTTTATTTCATAAATATTTGCACTCACAACATTCCAACCATTACATAAATCATCAAAATTTTACTTTCCACTTGGGCCCATTATTGAGACAAAGCACTTATAATCATAATATTAGTACACTTCATAATCAATTACAAACCATTCCACTTTGGAAAGTTTTTACAAATAGAAATCTTCAAATATACATGTTACAATAATTGTGGAAGACTCAAATTGATACAAAAATAGGAAAACACTAATGCAGATGCGAACTGATCCCGACCTCTTCTTTCACTCATATGCAGTAGGGATACTTCCGTTTGTCTAACGGGGTATTTTTCTTAATGCTGAAAAATATTTGCAAATTTTGGGTGAATTTTGTGAACTCAATGAGTGACTATCATCGATGGCTCACCCAGTCATATAACACATAATTTACATTCACTTCATTTCACATTTCACATTTAATTTCACACTTCACATTCAATAAAAATTGAATCATTCATATTATGCATATGCAATGCACATGAGACTCATTTTTCATTTGTCACTTTATTGTGACTGAGTGCCTAAATTGTCCTATATAGGGCTCATTGATAACTGTCCCATATAGGGCTCATTGATAATTGTCCCATATAGGGCTCATTAAATGTTGAGCCTGAGGCTTTGAATCACTTTTGAGCTCGAGGTTCTTTTTCACTCGTTGAGCTTTAAGCTCTGATTGGTGGTTACTCTGGTCACAACTGCCATTATGTTTCATGCATTTATGAAATGAAATCCATCAATCACATTTGCATGATCCCATTCAATGGCATTCCCATATCATCGAACCTTAGTCCTGTATTCAACATTAAGTTGAGAATCACATTTTCACTTACATGCAAATGCTCATTCAAAACACATTTATCATCAAATTATGTACACTTAGTTCATCTCATTCACATACAAGCAACACTTCAATATCTTAACCAAGCATCACAATCATCGGATCTCCTATCCGGAAACCAACACAATTAATCACATTCATATAGACATTCAGTAACTAAAATTCACACAAAACAAGTAATGAAATGAGATCATCTAGGTCTACTCACAGTACGCTCCAGATTAGCATTAGCTTCCATGATCCGAAAACGTCTGAATGGGGACGTTCTATCCTGTATCATCATTATGTAAAACACACATTGCACACACATAAATAATTGCACAATCACATAAACATTCAGTTTTACACACATGTATATGTATAATGTATAATGCATGCTCAATGATAATCCCGGGTATATTTTCTAAATTCATATCTTATGCTCATTTTCAATTCATGATTCATATTTTCTAATTGAACTTAGACTTACACTTCATTTGAACATGATCACTCTAAATTATCCATTCAGTCTTTAACCTTCTATGTGTCTAGCTTATTCATAAGCTTACACCTCAAGAACACTTGGTCACTTTATATCATAACTCAATTTCACGTCATCTCTTTTTTAACCTTAAATGTCCTCATAATACCCCATTCTCATTCACAATTAATCACTTAATATATATTACTCAACTCCCTTGAA
>JAOTAX010000066.1:0-13051 GCA_025629825.1 Erythroxylum guanchezii | reverse complement strand
CTTATACACATTTCTCATGTTCTGAAGATCATGTTTGCATTAAAAGAACTCAGTTATTCCTTAAACAAATCATAATTTCCAGATTGAACTCAACTACATCAAAACAGTCCATTCTTTAGGTTATGAATTCAATTAATTACATAAACTTATCAAGATATATTCTAACCAAACTGTTTCACAAAAGCATTAATAAGACATCAATAATTATTTTTCATGTTTTATACTTGGACTAATTCGAGCTCTAAAGTCCTTAAAAATCAGGAAATAATATAAGGTTCCTACAGAAGGGTCTGTCACAGGCAGTATTAGAGAAACAAGCATAACTCAAGTTCTAGTCACTATTTTATCAAGCCACTTTCACAGGGTCGAGCTAAGACCTATATCAACAACTTTAATTGTTTTAGTTTCTTCAAATTCATGCTCTAAAGATATGTAAAATAGATCAAAAGAGGAAGATGAAATTGAAACCAGAATTTCGACCTACAACTCTAATTTTCCAGATTCAAGAACACTTCAATAACACCTATCTTTACCATGAATTCTTCATCAATTATACCTCAAATCCCAACTTAAATCATCCATGCAACAATCCTTAACTTACTATTTTCGTACATGCAAAAATAGAACAGAAAAGTACGTAAGTTCATGCAGAAATTTCCAGCACAATCAATCATTAACATCATATGTAATTCATCCTAATTCATCATCATAAATTCTCTATCATAACATGCTATAAACACTAATCATTTACTTACATGTTTAACTCCAATTCCAGCTCAAAAGATCAAGCTAATCCAACACTCCAAGTTAGCAGAAACATCACACATTCAAGGTAAAACTTAAATGGATTTCGGCTAGGTTTAGTAAGGCATTTTCAAGTTGATCTTTTACTTAACTTTGTGAGGCTAAAACATGGATTATTTGTGCAACAATTAGGCATAAGCATAAGCAAGTTCAAGGAGGTGAAAGAAAAGAGTTTCGGTGGTGTGAGTGAGAGACGAAAGAACAAGAAATGAGTTGAACCAAGTTTGCTCCTAAGGTGTTAGGTGTCATCTAATGGAATGACCATATATCTAAAGGCATGTTCAACATGTATCAAGTGTATACACTGTCATATGTCACCATTAAAACTAGGTCACATGTCATGTATTACAGCTGCCACTTGTCCATTAATCAACTATGCCATTTGTTATCAACTTACCAGACCATTTGTCACACAATGATCAATGCCCAATGTCATTCAATTATAGGCTAAATAATCCAAAATTTTCATGTATCAATTTATCTTTTCACTTGTCATTTTTCCTAGCTCAAATGTACATCTTAATCCCTCAATTTTTCAGTTATACCAATTAATTCCAAAATTAAACCAAAATGCAAGGCATAAACATTTCACAATTCACATCATAAACATTTTAAACTTTTCATACCTCGGAATGAATCAATTGAGTGCATATGTTATCTTTGTAATGTGTACAAAATCATAATTTATGTGTGTGTATGTTAATGATATGCAATTCATTAATTCTAATATAAAGCTAAAGTTCTAATCCTCACTATGAAAACGAGTTATTACAATTTCAATGTTGATGGTCTGTAATAGTAGCAAAATTACCAGCAAGCATTGACAATGAAATAAAAACTACTGGCATACCCATCTCCAAAAAAGGCTTCATAAAACTTTAGCTGCTCGAGATAGCAGTTGCCATGACACTAGAGCACCAAAAAGTGGAGTTTATGACAATACATCATCTTTGTCTAATCCGGTAAATAAAGGAAATTGAACTCTAGGGGATCCACCAAATTTTTCTGAAGAGTATTCATCGTCATCACCAAGGTACGTACCCAGTTCTGTTGCACCAATGGAAGACAGATATTGTTTAGGTAACAAAAACGACATGGAGTTCTGGTACGGACTGTAGCTGGAAGCAGGAAGTTTGAGAGAAGCAGCTATACACGGAAGTTTTTGAGAACTTAGAGTAGTTTGAAAATTTCTTCTCTCATTTCTGGACATTTTGTTTACCATTACTGTAGACAATTAGTAAAAATGTGGGTGAAATAAGTATTTTCAGAAAGTCAAGTACTGTTTTTGTTGATTAACGAAATTTTAGCAATATACTTATCAAAGGAAGTGGTAAACTGTGGCTAAGAAAAAGAAACTGCAGATTTAACAAGCAAGAAAATGCGAAATTTCAATAATTGGTTGTAAATAATGCCAATTTGTATAGCTCAGCTGAAAGAAGACGAGATTGTCGGTTAAAGAAATATGAACTGAAAATGCTTACCAATAAAATACGTTGAACGTTCATGTTAGGACTCGAACCCACAATATCCCGCTCCAGAGGCGAGTTCCTTATCCATTAGGCCACGCGAACAGACCATCTTGGTTGTTGATATACTGATATTGGTGATAATAGTTAATGATGATTGTTATTTGTGACTATAGCTATTAATTCCAATCTAAGAATGAGGTGACTAGAAATAAAGTTAAAAACATATGTTGATAATGTCATATCTATTGAAGAGTTGTGTGTAGAAGAATCAACGTATTGCAAGACATTTTTTATCCTTAGGGGCAATTTTGCCAATGTCTCATAAAGTTGGACTAACATTAATTATAATTTTGGTTTTTAAATAAATTATCGGTTAAGTTACGCCATTAGATCCAGATAAAGATATTAAAGTGGCCCAATAAATGATCTAGATTAATGGGTCGAAGTCCAGATAGAAAATGAGTCCTGATTAGTGTGGACCGAGTCCATATCAGCCTTGTGATGGAGAAGCCTGATATGGAAGCTATATAAAGGTAAGGTCTCCTGCAGTTACTTAAGAAGCTGATCCATGAGCCTAAGGTTTCTGATCCGTTAGGGAAGCTCGGGATTTGAGGAAACCATAGAAAGGCCTTGCCTGTGAGTCGGTGATCACTTTCCACTAAAGGCCCCGGGAGATTCGGAGTCATTTGGAGCTCGAAATCGATATCGAAATTAGAGATGGAACTGAAATCTAGGTATTTCGCATTACTTTCGTTTCTGATCCTTTCATGTAGATTCGGGGTATGTAATAAAGCTCCCACTACGTACTAACATGTGGTATCAGAGCAGTTACGTGATCGGATTGCTGGAAATGATAGTTTTTCAGTTTTTCATCTCATTTAGATTTCCTTCATTTTTGATTCATTTTTTAGTTTTTTTACGTATATAATTGCGTAAAAGTGGTATACATAAGGCTAGCTACGAAAAACAAGTCGAACGGAGCAAAAACGGGCTCCCAGGATGCCAAAAATTGCTTCCGAATTCGGGACCGCTGGAGGCCGTCGGGCACATGCAGTGCACGCATCCAAGGTCACTGTAGCGGGCAGGGCGTGCCCGCACAGAAGGCGTGTGCCGCGCACGTGCCAATCTAGGCGTGCCATGAGGCTTCAGCCGAAACGCGAAGCGTGTCTCGCGTGCGTGGTACGGACCTCGCTCGGCGTTCACATGGAACAGTGAACGCGTGCCTCGCATGTGCCCATCCGTGCCGTCCACGTGGCAGACATGTGGCCTCACGGATGTGGGACACACTGCACACGCCACACAATGCGCGGGCGTCTGAGCGTGACCCGCACCTGCCAGACCATCTGGTGTGCGTCTGTCGCGCATGGGCTGCTCGCGCGACGCGCACGGACGTCTGTCTGTTGACGTCAGTTGCTGACGTCATCTACAGTACCTAAAAAAAAACCCAAAAATTCCAGATTTCCCATAAGGTACCCCAGGGTGTTTCAAGTCAGTTTTCAGGTTCTAGAAATTTATAAAGTAACATTTTTCTATTTTTCTGGATTTATTACATGAAGTAATAAATTAAGGTTTAACTCCAGAAAAAGGAATTAAGGTATTCTGAATCCGATTTTGATTGAATTTTCATGCTTCGGACTACGTATGAGGGAGATACATGAGGTCTTGTGTCTCGAGTCTCATTTTCAATGTTCGAGACTGCATGATAATCCATCAGAAATAGGAATTGAGACATTATGGTACAAGTCCCTTAAACATAAAGAAACCAGAAATATGAGGTTTAAATGGAAAACTGAGATCATTAGGTTATTCTTTGGTTTATCAATTATGAACTTAATTTGCGATAGTCGCATTAAGGATGGGTGACTGTTTAGTGGAACATCTGATCAAGGTGGTTCCACAATGCTGTAATTCATATCCAAGATAAAGCCAAATTAAAGGAATGAGGAACTGATGGTTCCCAGCAATAAAGAGATGGAAGTAATACCTATAAGGGGTGTATGTATTGAACTTTATAGTAAGGTTCATAGGGTTTACACGACACATTTTATATATGATCTTTTGATCAATTAAAGACACTGAAGGTTAACGTTTTGCATTTAATACTTCTGTTGTACAGTTGCTGTTTAATGCAAAACATAAAGGTGCAACTTTCTTATCATATGGTTTGTATAGGATGTGTCTTATCCCGAATTAGATATATACTTCTTCGTATCATGCTAAACAAGGTATGAAGGACCTGATGAATGAGAAGTCATACATGGTGTGATATGAAAGTTTAAGCCACATTTCCAGAACTAGGATTATGAGATTGATCAAGGAAACCTAATTCTAAATTAAGGTGATCTAGAACATATACTGACGATCACAGAGGTAAGTTGACTACTAAGGGCATTAGGGTCAACTTATGCTTCTAACTTGTTGAGTTTGATACATAAAGATTTTGGTAGACCTCATACAATTGCATTGTGCAATTCTGAAAGTATTATGATATTTCTTGGTGATTATTCCAATCAAAGTTATGCG
Source organism: Erythroxylum guanchezii (assembly GCA_025629825.1). Classification (NCBI taxonomy): domain Eukaryota; kingdom Viridiplantae; phylum Streptophyta; class Magnoliopsida; order Malpighiales; family Erythroxylaceae; genus Erythroxylum; species Erythroxylum guanchezii. Next base: position 8,255 of record JAOTAX010000066.1, on the reverse strand, counting down.
TTCTTGCTTAAAGGTTGAAGGTTGAGAATCAGCTGGAACAATTCATCAAGATAGTCAGATTTGACCATAGAGAAGAGTATCATGGCAAACATGATGTTTTAAGACTTTAAAAGATCCGTTTGCCAGATATATGAAGTCAGTTGGAATAGTGACTTAGTTCAATATACCAAGTAGTTCTGAGTAAAATGGTGTGTTGCCGAAAAGCATATTGCACCCTGAAGGACTTAATGAAGTCAATGCAGAGCAGAACTAATCTACCTATCTAGAAATTGAAGAACTCAGCCTTGCGCACAATCGTGCAAAGGGTTACCCTACTGAGGTCTAGGATAATTCTTATAAAGAAATATTGCATACTCATTTTTCATTGCTATTTAGGAAAAGATCTCATCCACTTTACGTCTACAGATTTTACTGTAGATAAGGAAGGACCAGAATAGTGGAATCACAAATAACCAAGTTTCTGGAATACCATGTCTATGATGATGGTGGGTCTTTTGACCTTTTGGATGATAGCAGGGCGGATACTAAAATTATCCCATATCTACTACTCATAAAGTTAGATCCAGTAGATCTAGAATTTTGTACCGTGCCTGTACAGGATCAGGAGCCCATACCTGTACACAGAGGGATTCTTGGGGGTACAAGATCTAATATAGTTAAGTAAATCTACTGGAGTGAGACAACCTGCTATCCTATCTGACAACATAGTCTGTCAAGTGTACTGGACTATGTTATTAGACATTTTACAGATCCAGTTACTTTTACAATAGTTGTTTCTGGACCCAATGCGGATGTGTGGTGGGATGCGATAAATGACGAAATGCAAGCCATGAAGCATAATAAGGTTTGGGAGCTAGTTGATTTGCATCAAGAACTATAAACTCGTTAGTAATACATAAAGTTAAGACCTAAAGGATTTCAGGATAAAGTTCAGTGATTTATAGACTTGCTCCATTGCATAAGGGTTCACTCAGAGAAAAGGGTGACCTTCATGAAGTGGTCTATAAGGTACAATCTATAGGGTCCCAGGATCCAGACAATATTGACATAGTTTGGAGTTATGCAGATCAATATATGGATTACAATAAACCTCCTGAAGGTGATACCTTACTTTTGATGAGGTTATGGCCTTTTCAGGCTTCTTGGAAAATAAAGTTAGAAGGATGCCTGTACTATGAAGTTGAGGGGAGGCAAATTATCTTCCTATTATTGCATGAGGATGGTAAATTGCTCATATCAAATCACTTGATCATATTGTATGAGGATAAGCAACTTTTGATCAAGAACCTTGACATAAGGACCTTAGTATAACATCTTCTGTCCTAGGTATTCAGATTCACCAGGATATATCTCAACACTCATCAGATCTCTCAAAGAATGCATACATTAAGCATGTGTTACAAAGGTTTCATACAGTTGATAGTAAACCTGTGGTAACACCTGTCTCTCACAGTGAGAGATAATCTTTGATACAGTATCCAAAGAATAAAGTGAAGAGAGAGATTATAAGGAATGTTTCGTATTCTAGTATGGTGGATAGCTGATGTATACTCAGTTATGTACTAGATAGGACATTGCATTTACTATTTGATTGTTTGGTCAATATCTGGATAATCCAGTTATAGACTTTTGGAATACAGTCTAGTGAGTATTGAGATACTTGAAGGAATCAAGGATTATATGTTGATATATAGTAAAGTCAACAAACTAAACCTCGTAGGGAATTCAGAGTTAAAGTTAGCTATGTGTTCGAATGAATGAAGGTTCACTTAAGGTTACAGTTCAAATTTGTAGATGGTACATAGTTGTAAAAGTGTGTCAAAGAGACACGTGTAACTTCCTCAATTAGGCATACAGGGTGCGTGCTAAGGGGCTGCTTCGCAGACGGTTAACTCAGAAATTTGATTTCTGAGTGGTCTGTGGTCCATTCAGAGGCTAGACCCATTTGGTTTTACTGTGACATTCTTCTTACAGTATTGTTTTACGACAATGAAGAATATCACAGAGTCATAGCAGTTAAAGATCAATTATTTGGTCATAAGGGTGTTGACACGGAAAAGTGACTTAAGGTTTGGAGCATTTAAGGACTAAGGAATTGTGATTCGATTCGTTACCTAAAGGACTGCACCCACTTGTGTTTGTAACACAAGTATATAGTATGGGTATTATGATGTCATTAGACACTGCTAGTTAGGGGATCGTTACATTTGCTCCATGTACATTTGTACATTTTTAAGTATGATGATTACTGATAAAGATGATCATCGTTTAGCCTCAGTATTAAGTGTCATCATACATTGTCATAATACGTATGAAAGTCTTAAGATTTGTGTCAATCTTAAGCATTTGAAGTTCATCGGGCATATATACAGATTAACCTTGTGCCTATGTCATTTAGATGCATACAGTTTAACATAGCTAGCTATAAAGTTCGACATGACATAGGGGATATAAGTTTTAATCCCATAAAGGTTCTCTAATATAGTTTAGCATTCAATTAGAGAACATAAAGGTTTTCTCTAATGCTGTTTAGCATTCAATTGGAGAACATAAAGGTTTTCTCTAATGCTGTTTAGCATTTGGTGAGAGAAAACAGAATTTCTATGATATAGTTTAGCACATGCGGTTTAGCATAAAGCTGGAGAAATTGAGACTTACAAACGAAGATGATACAATTTAGATCATAAAGGTATCATCGTAGTTTGTCATATTCCATTTTCCCATTCATGTTAGTAAGGTATTAAGTATTTGTGATTGTATTGGATCTGTATCACACAGGACATATGCATCTGATGCTTTTCGGTACCGAAAGCCTTGCGGGACAGAATGATAGACCTTTGTTATCTTTGGATCAAATGTTTTGTTTTCAAAACTTAGACGTCTAATACAATAGTGTGGCTTAACCGACTTTTAAAATTGTTTTAAAACTAGAATCTACTGTAATTAATGCTTGTCCAAGGGAGAGACTGTAAGACATTTTTTGTCCTTAGAGGCAATTTTGTCAATGTCTCATAAAGTTGGACTAATATTAATTGCAATTTTGGTTTTTAAATAAATTATCGGTTAAATTACGCCATTTGATCCAGATAAAGATATTAAAATAGCCCAATAAATGATTTAGATTAATGGGTCGAAATCCGGATGAAAAATGGGTCTCGATTAGTGTGAATCGGATTCATATCGGCCTTGTGATGAGAAAGCCCGATATGGAATCTATATAAAGGTAAGGTCTCCTGCAATTACTCAAGAAGCTGATCCACGAGCCTAAGGTTCCTGACCCGTTAAGAAAGTTCGGGATTTGAAGAAACTATAGAAAAGCTTTGCCCATGAGTCGGTGAGCACTTTCTACTAAAGATCCCGAAAGATTCAGAGTCGTTTAGAGCTCGGAATTGACATCGGAATCAGAGATGGAACCGAAGGCTAAGTATTTCGCATTACTTTCGTTTCTGATCCTTTTATGTAGATCCGGGGTACGTAATAAAGCTCCTACTACGTACTAACACGTATTTCATATAAACATTATGAAAACATCATTCACAATTTTATTGATGCAATATGTCTATCATTGTAATGAACTTAATAATCTTTTAATTGAAAATTGTTTTTACTTTTACATGTGGTAAACTTATTGAAATATTGCTAGGATTAAGACATTGTAAGTGATAATGAAATTAAATTATATGGAAAGACGTTTGGCAAAGAAATATATCAATTTAATCTTATGTCAAAAATTGAACAATATTTTGGTATCTTATGTCCAAATAGACGGGCATCAATTTGAGGATGTGTATTTTGAAGCAATGCCTAGCTGTCTCACCGCTTCTTACCTACACCAAACCGAAGTTGATTATTTCACGGCCACTTCTTGCATGCTCGCCAATCCCACAATAATCTGCAAATAGAACTCTAGAACAATGCACGCAAAAGATGGTATAGCAGGAAGAACTCTCTATGAACAAGTATGAAACAAAAGGACCAAAAACAATAAGCATTTCAACAAATTATATGCAAATAGAAATGCGGATTCCCCAGCCACAGGCAACAAAAGGCAAGTCGGTAAACTGCAAGCAGCCTATCAAATTAGATCACTTTTTCAATAATATGTGATAATTAGGATCATGGATGGCCCTTATGGCTCATTGCAGTGGGTGTCAAAGGCATCCTCCTCTACCAGGGCTAAAATCCTGGTAGAGATTAAATTCACCTACCAATAATATAAAAAAAATGATCACTGGGACATATACGACCAGTAACAAAACTCATGAGTTTCTCCCCACAAATGTAAGAATCATAATTAACTATTCTATCTTTATGATAGCAAAAGTTCCAATTGTCAATTCATTCAGTCCATAAGTAGATGCCTCTGCTTTCAGCTTGCGACCAGTAAAACCATTACAATCCATATAAGCAAGAGTTCAATGGCTCTCAAGCAATGCATCAGAAACAAGTCCTCTAGAACACAATGCATGAATTTGAAAAATTGGGACCATCTAATATAAAGATAATTGTATTACTTTATTCTAATAAGTCATTCAAACCTATGCATAAAAGCATATATACATGTAAAACACATATCAACTGCTAAACAATTTTAGAAAATCATTATTCAATAACTGTTCTATCCATCAAATGGAAAGACAAAAGCCTTTTATAAAAAAGAAAGTAAATCACCCCTACACTGTCATTAACCACCATGACCAACAAACATTTTACCAGCTATAAGGCCGCTCCAAAATCCCGACCACCAATCCCGCCGACTGATCTCAATTCCTCCAACTGGGCTTTAATCTGGTCCTGAACTAAGTCTAAACGCTTGGAGTAAACCTCCAACTCCAATATTTGTTGTCTCCTCCATTTCTCATCAACCATCATCTCCCCTCCACCAAAACTCAACGGGATTGCATTCATAGCAACCCCACCAAGCCCTCTTCCTAGCCAAGACCCACCTGCTACACCATTGCCCAGAAACTCCTTAATCAACTGCGGCAAACAGCTCCTGACCGTCCCCTCAATCAAACCTGAAATACTCACATTACTATTACTACTACTACCATTGTTATGATCACTACTCCCCACAAAACCATCATTGACAAAACGCTTTTCCTCAATTTTGAGACTACCAATAGGAGCAGCAATCGAAGATCGTGGCCGAGCCCGTTTCCTCGACCTCGGTGTAGCCTCAATTCCGTTAATATAATTCAAATTGGGGCTAGGGTTAGGGTTTGTATCGTCATCATCCAAATTTCCATCTTCAACAGCAATTCTACCAGTAGTATTCCATATCTTACGTGAAATCTCAAACGTAGCCTGATCATGAGGACTCTTGAAAGAAAAATCTTTACCTGAGCTCATTCTATTTACAACATTCCGATACTTCTTCTTCAAACGACGCAATTTCTCAACAAGCTGGTTCTTGTTAAAATCAAGCTGGAGTTTACACTTAATCTGATCGTAAAATAGTGCCGTATCATGGTGGCTGCCACCACGTTGCGTCGTGTAATTGAGAAACCCTCGAAGAAGCTCAATCTCGTCCTCGTCAGTCCATAACCGCTGAAACAATCGCCTCGATTCGTCCAACTGTTGTGGTTTCTTCTCCTCTTGTTGTGCGATCACCGAGCTATCACCGCCAACACGCTGCCGTTTAGCGCCAGGAGTGGGCTCCGTGACGGTAATCGATGGATCGTTAACGGCGACGGTAACAACGGAGGAGGAGGGGACAGCGGTAGGCACGGAAGTGGAGGAAGGAGACACGCATGGGAGGTCCTCGTCCTCGTCCTCGTCGGGTAATACGTCGTCGTTCTCTAGATCGTCGTCTTCGTCCTGTGATTGTAAGGACTCGTCGTCGTCGTCGAGGTCGTGGTCCAAGACGGTGTCGTTATGTTGGGAGGCCATGAGGTGAGAGAGACTAGAGGAGAAGACGACTTTGGTGTTGGGGGTTGTGGCTTTTGGGTGGAGGAGAGTTTTGACTGGGGTGGGAATTGGGAATGACGTAACGCGCTTCAATTGGTGCGTGGACGTCACCGCGTTTTTTTTTTTTGGTTTGGTTTACTTTATTGTGTTAAAACGACTGCAATCTTTAACGTTACCATGACTGTTTTTGTAATCGATTCTGATTAAAAAAGAAAAAAAAGACAGTTTAATAATAATAATAAATAGGAGAAGAAGAAATCATAAATACTCAAACTTTTTAGGATTTTTTTAATCCGTTAAAGTGTATTTTAGAACTCAATTTACGATAACTTATATTTCTAATATTTGGAAGTTTTTAAATTAAAACTCAACGTTTTCAAAATAGAATTTAAAAAGACAAAAAATTTAACAAGATTAAATTTCAATTTGTCAAATTATGATATTATTTTTATTTTTTAAATAAAAATAGACCTCATTAGTTTTTGTTATATAACAAATAAGACTTACTATTTCAAATATATAATAGTGGGTTTTACTGTCACGTGATAAGTGAAATTCACTATCTAAAATGTATAATAGTAAATCCTACTAACACGTGTTTGTGAGATTCAATTTCTGATTAATTTAAAAAAACTAATCACGTGACAATGAAATTCACTTTCTATTTTAAAATAATAATATTAATATCATGTCAGCATTCGCATAACATTGAACTAACAGAGTATTATCCTATCAAATTTTTCGTCTATTTTTTGTCTATTCTGAATGTTTTTGAAAGCATTAGGTTTCAATTTAAATGCTTCAAAACATCAAAATTCAAGTTGTATTATATTATAAATGTTAAGGTTCAAAATGCACTTTCGGTCTTTTTGAATCTACTGTCTAAATTTTTAAAATTTTCAATTGAGTGACAAATATTTTAAAACCTTAACGGTTAAACTCTAAACGATAATTATGTTAGTAATTTCCGAATGTGGCTAATAAAATCTTTTTTTTTTCATGATACGTAGGTGTACACCTAAAAAAGTTTTCTGGTTCCAATCTAACCATAGCCACTATTTTTTCAGGTAAACATCTACTTGTCATAAACAATAAAAATTTCTTTAACTAAATCAGTAAATTGCTACTAGAACTAATGTTTTGAACTAAACTATTAAGGTGTTAAAAGGTCGATCACTCAAATAAAATTTTTAAAAGATTGGAAATTGAACTGAAAAAATCTCAAAAAGTTTGATACTTTAGAATTAGTTATCCCTAATAATAATAATAATAATAATAATAACTCAACTTACCTGCTTATATCTTATCCCTTTTAATTAACTCAAAAAATTAAAATATTATATTTCCAAATCTCTTTCCTGGCTTTATATTGTGATACCTACTTCGCGTTTAGCTCAAAGTTTTAAAATTAATTGAAGTTGCTATATCACAAGTATATGGCTCATATAAAATAGTATAACAATATATCATTCCCTTGAGGATTGGCTAGTCACCTTGTAATTCAAATTGACTTTTGTTTGTGTAAACCAAATAATGAGATATTGAAATTGCAAAAAATCACAATTTAAAGGCTTATAAACACACGTTAAAATGTTACAAAAATAAAAACACAATTCTGGTTTAGAGAATCACATTCTAAACCAAATTATAAAGGTTAGGTTCATTCTCTCCATACCATGTAATCCCTCACTTTGATAATCTAATCATGCTTAGTCTTAGGCATTCTAATGTATTGGCCCATTCTCTATCAATACTCGAACCAATTAAGCTCGAAATAACAATTAAAGTTTAGTATATGATCTCTCAACCTACACTCTTTACTTAACTGTTAAGAGGATATGAAGTAACCTAATGGACAACCATTAAAACATCCAAGATCTCTCTTTAAATGTCATGTTAGCTTGATGTGTGAAGTGCTCTCAAGGCTACCCACTCTCATGGTACATCCAAACTGAATTCCTAACTCCATTTCTTAATGTAAGCAAGATATATAAAGTTCGCATATCATAAGCATTAAAGAAAACCATACATTAAACAAAAGTGATTCTTACATAGTTATGGTAAGAAGAACCTTAAATTATACTTAGAAATTCATTAAAATAATAAATAAACATCCTCACAACAAGTCCATACATCTTCTTCATACAATAACTAAACAAAAACAAATAAGGGGAGAGAATATAAGGTTTTGATTTGAAGAACAAAGTTGGAACTTGGTGTGGCAGCTTTGAAATCTCTTGAAATCATTTGGTTCTCCTTAGAAATCCACCCAAAAATGTGTCTACCTTCCTCCTTTTGATGTGCTACATGACCCTCTTATTTTTTAGGGTTTAAAATGGGGGGGG
>JAOTAX010000065.1:4481-17246 GCA_025629825.1 Erythroxylum guanchezii | reverse complement strand
GAAATGTGGCCTACGATTTTTTGTGTAGCCTGTTGGTTTCTTTGAAAACGGCGTAATCAAAGCATTTTTCAGTTGGGTTTTGTTTGGCCTCTCGCCGAATTCACCATTGTCATGGACTATACTCGGTGGATTAATCGCGCCAGTGCGATGAAAAATCGGGTCTTTCAAGGCCAAGGGCTACCTTTGGATACTTTAGTTGGGTGGACTAAACCCCTTGAAGGATGGGTCAAGCTTAATACGGATGGTGTCGTGCGAACGGAGTCCCATATAGCTTCCGCAGGCGGAGTAATAAGAAACTGTCAGGGGCACTAGTGTGTCGGCTTTTTATAGCATATTGGCATCGGCGACCCTCTGTTAGCCGAACTCTGGAGGGTCTATTCGGAACTCAAGTTGGCTTGGGATTGGGAGTATAGGCGCGTGGTCGTAGAAGTGGACTCGTTGGAGGTAATTAATATTCTTTCTTTTTCCCAACGTGATCTGATTGGGAGTTCTTTTTTGGTGACAGGTATCCGAGCTTTGATTCTACAAGCATGGGAGGTGTAACTTCAGCATACACATCGCGAAGGGAATCAGTATGCAGATCATTTGGCTTATTTGGCCTTTTTCGCTAAACCGGGAAAGCGTACCCTTCAAGAGCCACCACCAAGCATTTTTTGTACTTTCTCGATATCTCAATGAAACCTTGTACACTTGAATCTTTTATAGGGGACTAAGCGTTCCGCACTAATTGTTTTGTTTTCTTTCCCTTATAACCAAAAAAAAAAAAAAATGATCCACAACTTGAGCAACTCGGACCACTCTGTCTTTTAGCGGATAAATGTTAACGTACGGGTTACGCCAGCGTGAAACTACCACCTCACTTATCTGGGACCCATTCCATCGTTCTGAATTGGTGTCTTCCTTTTCGCCAGTAAAAGCATTTTATTAAATAAAAACTGAAAAAGTTAAGACAGGACTGATCTGTCAGAATCACGTGGAGGAGTTGTGATGATGAATGATAGTATTTACAGTACAGCTATACAACGACTTTTACGCCCTTTTTCTTCTACTGTATGAGTCCAAAGAGACCAACCAGTCAAGATTTGGGGGCTTTTTGGAACTTTCCCCATCAATGAACGCCCCACTTTTTATGGTCACATGTGATGAACTTTCCCCATCAGTGAACGCCCCACTTTTTTATGATCGCATGAGCTGAACGCGCTAATTTATCGGTTCCTCCCCACGTCCATTAGTCTTAGGTAGGTGGTAGGAGGATGATGACCTTAAGTATAATCATAAAGAAAAATATTAAGGTAAAAATAGGAACTCCTTATAAACCTTTTCAATCGAAATTCGAAGGGGAAGGTTGATCTCCATTAGCCAAAACACTGATCTGATTTCCTCACACCTTATTTCAAGGGAAAACAAAAGGACATTTCTGTTTGTATTCACTGAGTGGATGTGGATTCCTTATACTTCACACAAGGGAACAAATCTTCGAAGTATTTAAAGAAAAATAATAAGACAGAACACATATTTAAGAATGGCCGACAACGGAAGGACAGAACAAGGGCTACCAAAAACATTGAACTGATCGCCGATTCCCAAACTACGTCCGTCCAAATGAAATCGGCGAAAGACAGCCATAGTTTCAATCAGAAAGCAACACAAAATGAGTTTGGTATTACTACCGCGAACCAAGACAACTATACATGTTTCATGTGAGCAATATCTTCGTACACGTTCTACATAAGACAATATTAAACGTTTTTTGACTTGTCTAAATTTATAAAGGATATGCTTTTTACTTCCATTTAATATAAAAATACAACCCCGTGTTTTATTTCACGTCTTGTAGTTTTCAAACTTTATTCTAATAAACTTATACCTTACAAATTAGCTACACCCGTAATTAGTTAACTGGTTATGTTGAGCTAGCTCCGCATCAGGTTGAAAGCGACATAGATGAGGAGGAAGCCAAGTGATGTTTTCTCAAATTGCCGTAACAGTAAAAATGGTAAAATTCTCTCTCCTAAAAAATAAAATATTCATTAACACGTGTAAAGATTAATCTTTTCCCCAAGTTAATTTAACAAATTTGACAATTACCAATCTGTGATAAATGGCATTAAAATCGTGACGAAACAAGCAAGAAAAAGCGTAGAAGAAGATAAGAAAGAATAGAAGCAAAATGATTAATACTAAGACTTACAAGAACAGTGTAGCCACTGACGGAGGAGAGAGAAATGGCTATGGCGGTACTAGAGAGAGAAAGCTCGTCTAGGTGGCCGACCATCATCATGCATATAACTTGCAACAAGTACTGTGACAAAGTCACGGCCACCATAGGCCCTGCTATGTAACACACCCTCTTCACTTCTGGTATGAACGCCTCCCGTATTAGACCATCTGGCTGCTCTTTCACCAGTAACCCCTCTTGCATGCTCTTGGTGTGATCTCCCATTGCTCTCTCTCTTGCTCGCACAATGGGAGTACTGAAATGTATGTGTTAGCAGAAGACAGAGTTAGAGATCTGGTTGAGATCTACTCACAAACCAATCATTTATAGTGGTTGGGAGGATTAATTTCGGTTGTCTTGTAGACATTTATTTTTTGGATTGACCGTAGGATGGGACTACGGACGGGATCACGTGGCTTAATTAAAAATAAATCAGTAATTTTAAGTTGAATGCTGGCCATTTATTCTTTAATGGTTTTCTTACTTTTATTTCTGTACGTTAAAACACATGTTATGCAATTATTCAACCTTTAATAGTATTAAAGAAAAATTCTAGTTTTTTGTGAAATGATTGCCAGGATTATTAACTTATTTAGTGTCTTTCCCTTTATAATATGATTTATCAAGTCTACTTTAAATTAAACTCTAAATTATAGTTAAATTCTAATTCTAATTATATAAATTCAATCTTTAATAAAAAAATCAAACAGATCTCTAAAATTTTGTAAATTTCACTGTCAAATTTAACTTAATTTATATCAATCTTTCCATCTTTAATTGCTTTATAAGTGTCACATATTGGATTCTTAAAATGTTGGTAATAATTTAGATTATAATTATGATTTATAATCAAAATTAGATAAATAAAATTCAATTTATTTTATTTTAATTTTTAATTATATATCAATCCAAAATAGTAGGAATGTCAAAGTTACTTTACTAAATTCCAAGAACATAAATTAGTATTACCTTTTTAAAAAAGACATAGATTAACATTATTTTTATTGTAAAGCTCGATTTATTACCTAAAAGAACGTGTTTTATACATGATTTGTAGGTTTACCGAAAACCATGATTACGATATTTTAGTTTTGGGGAATGCCTCTTAGGACTTCTAAATGTAGTAGGCATCGGTTATTAATCTCCAGTTGACAAATGGGATACAATGACCGTATTAAAAATATCTAATTCAACGTTCAATAAATTAATCTATTTTTACATTAACTCTAATAAAAAGAATTGATACGAGAAAAAAACAGAAGAAGAAAATGTTTCCAAAATATAATATGACATGAGTTTTTAAAATATTTTGTCTAAAACTGACAAAATAAACTCACTCGTTTTATTTCAATCCAAAATTAATAAATTAAATTTGTATTTATTTAATTTCAAATTAAATTTAAATTTAAATTAATATTTTTTAAAAAAATAATAATAATTGAAGTTAGAGTAACGCAATTCAAACTCCACTAAATTTCAAACTAACTCAAGCCCTGTCCTCAAAAGTCAAGTTGATGATCAAGCTCCATCCCTAATTTTGCCAAGATCCCTTGTTTTAGTTATAATCTTCCTATTATATTTTATTAAATCTAATCAGCATATTTAATATATCAACGACGAAACACTTGTTATCAATTTTGCCACATGTTCTATGTAAACTTTTTTTTTAAACTTTAAATCTATTCTTCCACACACTTTTAGGTCATTATTGTAGTCTCATGATAATAGTAACGTGAAAGAAAGTTGACATTGGTGACAGGTTTTTGCTTCAATAAAAAAACAATGGCCAATTAAATGATGCTGCGTATTAATTAATCGTGCAACTCGTCAAGTTTTTGCTTTAATTAAAAAAAACATAGCCAATTAAATGATGCTACGCGTTAATTAATCATGCAACCTGTTCTGAAATAAAGTTCAGTTAAGGGTAAAAGCCAAAAGAATCAAATGCTGATTTGATGATCATGATTGTGAGAAGGAAACCATGTTACTTTCGCCGGTCCCGATGTGGGGCAACCCTACCCCTAGATGGTACCGAAGCCCGACAGGAAAGTTAAGTGCAAGTCTTCTTTTGGGGCACGGTGGCTGTTCTATTTTCAGTTTCAGGGAATGCCCGAATCCCATCCATCTATTAATATTTAACAAATGGATAGAATTTTCAGAGTTTACTAAGAATCGGGAATAGGGGATTTGATCCCTTCTTTTGACAAACTGTGGCTCTTCCATCTTTTGCTTAGCATTATGCTTAATATTCACGGAGATGAGACCATTTAAAATACTATCGTACATTCGTACTGTATCGTATTAAAATTAAATTCGATACTAAATCTAATACGATATTCGCATAACTAGATTTGATTTCTTCCTACCCTTTTTTAAAATTTAATAAAACAATACTTTTTAAGATTGATAAAATACTTTAATTTAAGAAATAGATCACTGCTATTATATTTTTCTAATTAGAGTGCGTTTGTACTTAAATAGATTTAACATTTTTATTTCACTATTCAAAATATTATATTATGAATTTTTATATATATAAACATTTTATTGCTGTATCCATTTCCATTACGAAATAGCTATACTCGTGTTATTTTAATAGTAAAAATTACTTAAATTCTTGATAAGTTCATATATTTCGAATGTCTTTTTCCTAATCCAAACTTCACAATGCTTGTGCAGATGTAAACTCAGATGCAATCATGTAGAATAGCAATCAACACGAGGAGACAAATAAAAAGAATTCTCAAATAAAATAAAATCATGAAAGATCAATAAAAGTCAAACCCCAACGAATAGAAAAAGAAAGGAAGCTTTACCAGCTGGACTTGTCTACGAGATTTGCGTGGCTGTTTTTGGCTTTCCTTCTATTTTGCACTTATGAATGGAAATGAGGAGTTGGAGCCACATTAACAAGGAAAACGAAAGCACAGGGAAGAAAAAAAACTCAATTTCCTTTTTTTTTTTTTTTGGTATGTAACTGTTGGGATGAATAATGAACAAATGCTTTGACAAAGAGAGATAACGGAGAAGAAGGTGGCAGGGGAAATACGGAACAGAAGATCTATGCTGTACCACCCTTTGATCAAGCCATTCCAGCCATCCAGTTCTTAATTATTTATTGGATAAGAGAAAAAGGTACAGTGAAAAGAGGACATCAATGACATGAAACGTAAGTTTAATTAGAAAGGACCATCTGGTTGGTAATAATTTATGAGGAAGGCCTACAAGGTAGGAAAACCTTTCATTCATGGATGACTTTAAAGGGACCTGATTCTGGTGTTATAACTATTTGATAGCAAAAATAATAGATTGTGGTACCAGGAAATTATTTAATTTTACTTCATTTCATAAAATATTGGAGAATTGAGATATTTTTCATGAAGAATACTGTGATTTTTGAGACGTTTTTCTTAGAGGACTTTTCAAAGGTTGAACAATGTTCTTTTAACATTTAATATCTTATTAAAATAACTTGAGGTTATTTACATTAGTTCTGGGACTAAATATGAAAAGAACGAATGGTGTTTTCAATTTCGGCTCATATATGGACTCGAATAGCATGTTGTTTTCAATCTTGGCTTCGGGCCGTCCGATTTTTGTCGTCATTTATACACCCACACTGATGAAAAGCAGACTTGTACGGCTGAAGATGTTACACCTCGTGTGAACCCAACGATGGTTCCACATTGGCCAGCGTTTGTTGTTTTGCACGACGAAAAGTCTCATGGATCATTCAACTCGTGAAACACACCATTAACGTCACCATAATAAGCCTATAATTTTAGCGCAATGTGAGTATGACTGAGTTGTTTAATTATATGCTATTAGAGGTTATATTGTTTCCTATGCTAGACTAAGACCTTAATTTGGGGATAGATAATAATCCCTGGTAAATAACTTTATGCATCATGAAAGATCTATAACAATTATTTGTTTGCAACCTAAAGTTCACAGAAATTTCAATTATATAACTTGCCGTAATAAAGAAAATTTCACAGAAATTTCAATCATAACCTTTTCTCGCAGGGAGTGCATATATAATTCCAGTTAAATAATTAAAGAGGTCGATCTCCACTAGGTTTTTTAGTGTTCATTGGATTTACATTGATTAAATGTTACCCATCCATCCACTAGATTCCAAGCAAAAAGAAAATTAGTTGCTTTTATGTATGTGTCATATTCTAAGTATTTAAGGAAACAAAATAGGTATAATTTTTATACAAGATTATCCCATAAGAACATACAACATCTTTTTCATTCATATAAGTTTCTTTACCATCAAAATGACATAAAAACAACTTAACAATTGTCACATGTCTCATTATAGGAATAAAGGCAGGGTATTTGCTTCCATTCAATATAAGTCGTATCTCTATAATACAATATGTCATTTTTTGAATTCATACGCAAGGGTTTTTCACAACATAAGGAGAGCTTCTAACGCCCCACATATTCAAAATAGGGCATTATATCACTCACATTATCTATTAAGTCTTAAAACTGCATTTATGTAACATTCTTATAGGTCATACTCATATAATTCATATACTTTTAAATAATCTTATGTGACATGCCATTTTTTGTGGTGATTATGGACATAGCTATAGAAATTGCTTTTTGAAACAATTTTTGCAAGTAAACCTAAAAAGAAATGGGTTAAAAAAGGTTTAAGCACTAATTCCAAAGGACCTGCGTTTTTCTTGGTACTTAGAATATATATTATTTCTTTGCTTTATAGGTTTAATATTAAGTGGTGATATCAAATGAATACCAATAATTGGTATCAAATAAGTAACAAAAATGATATATCTAATAATTAAAAATCATCAAGAGTTCTCACATGAGACAAGTAAGAAAATGATGTCAAAAGATCAGTTGTTGACCTAAGAGAGGAATAAAAGAAGGTAACAATTGCGGTAAATAAAAAGAGGTATAAACTTTCTTTCATATTAATAACATTTGAGCATTCATATGTTATTAATAATTACTCAAGTAGTGACGTATTTGAGTAATTAGTAGTATTCATAAAAAGGTATTTACTATTACATCAAAAAGTTAGCTTACTTTTGAAATAAACTCTAAATGCTCATGTTTTCATTTTAAAAGTTATGAAAGATTTTGAAAGTTGAAACATTTTCTTATATATATTATAATTTCATTATATTTAACTTATTAGCAATGAATTTGATTTGCTTAAAGACAAATAAATACTTATTTGTAAGAAATTTGGTAAGTGCTAATTACAATATGTTTTTAGTACGATTTTTAAGCGCATTATGTTTATATTATATTATATTATATATATGTATATAATAAATCAATTATGTTTATATTATATTAGATTATATATATGTATATAATAAATCAATCGTCTTTCTAGGATTTTTACTTGTTTGTTGTGGAGTTTTTTTTTTTTAATTTTGTTATGAACTAACCAAAATATAAATCCAGATGGGATGTACCCTATGATCAAGTTTTGAATTGATTCTAAATTTAATGAAAGATTATAGTTTTCTTGAAAATTATCTATAATTATTTATTATGTTAGATTAAAGTAACAAACATAGAAGATTCAACATGGAATTCATACATAGGATTAATTGTTATCTAAAAGGATTCTTTTTGTAGATATTATCTATTTATTAGTTGTTTAATTGTTA
The DNA here is from genome assembly GCA_025629825.1 of Erythroxylum guanchezii. Lineage (NCBI taxonomy): Eukaryota > Viridiplantae > Streptophyta > Magnoliopsida > Malpighiales > Erythroxylaceae > Erythroxylum > Erythroxylum guanchezii. The sequence continues at coordinate 9,368 of JAOTAX010000065.1, read as the reverse complement.
TCTATTGTCTTAACTGATTATGTCTTATTCATTAATTTTGTTTTGTTAATTTTCAATTTTCAATTTAATCACTCATATTGTTAGATTAGATAATAGAAAGATGACTATCACTAAAAGTTGTTATCCATGTAGGATTGATCGTCTCACTAAACTGTGCTATAGGAAACAATATGTCAACTTGTTTTAGCGATTTCTTTTAGTATTGTTTTACTTTTCGTTTTTATCACATCATATGCTATATAACCTTTTTAATTTAACAAAAATGGGGAGAGAATGATGATATTACAACTTGATGCATAAATTAAAGAAAAGAGTGCATTATATATTACTTTACTATAAGAGAGATTTATTCAAAGTCATTTATTTTTTTCCGTATCACTAATTTATTTGTCATTATAAAAAAAAGGAGGGTTATCGCAGCAAGTGAAGTTCTTGCGCATATTTTTATGATAAAAAACATTTCATGACTGATATTTTCATCCTTGGTGTTCTTATTAAGTTGATATGTGAACGATCACGTTTAGTGAAAGGGCAAAGAATTCAATTAAATTAATTGATCAATTAAAGGATAAAGAAAATAAACAAAGTGGAAAACGTTTACATCTGAAGAGAGTTTCAAGTGAAGAACCAAAAATTACGAGGAACCAAGCATATCAATTTATCATAATTTAACATTAATATAGTCTATATAAACTCTTTAAATATAATATTTGAGATTTTTAGAAGTATATTATTTGAGATTTGTTAACTCAATACCAATCTTTTTAATAGATAAAATTAATTTTACAACAACATAAAAGTTCAAGTTCATTTTTCAGTCTCTTCTTTACAATCTGAAACTTCCAAAATTTTTTGATATGCAATTTCTAACAATTGATACAAATCGATTATTATCCTTTATTATGCAATTCAAGTTCTATAAAGAAGTTAGAAATTAAATTGGCTTAATAATAACTTTTTTTTCAAAAAGCATCATTTTTTTCTTGCTTTCTTAAATACACGTATTGTTATAAAAAAGACTCACTACAGATATTTATAATTATTTTAAGGTAAGTTATAATTTTAAATCAAAATTCTACTCAATTTTGCAATACTATTTAGAATTATAAAATTTTTAAAATAGAATTCTTAATTATGTCAATTAAATACATAAAGTGTTCATTTGTTACAAATATAGTTTGTTGTTTACTTTACCTATGAAGTTGCTGACATGAAACGCCATCTAATTAATCCTAATGCCATATCAACATAAACATGTACAACGAAAAAGAATAAAACTAAAAATAATTTAATTTAAAATTGAAGAATTAAAGTGCGATAAAATTAAGAATTAAAACTAAAAAATTGTCTTTACAAAATCTGTTTGGTTGATAAAACTAAGCATATATTATATTCTATTTTTGTAATTATACGCTTATGTTAATAATTTTAATATATTATATTATTTTTAAATTAATTAATTCTTATTATAACTAAAATTAAAATATATGCAAATTAATATAATTAAAAAATTTACAAATTAATTGTATATAATAAAAGTTTATGAAATAGAAAATTATATTAAGTCATTCTAATCAATAAAAGATGTCCATCATATTATAATTCTTCAAAACATAATAATACTATCATTTACTAAAAGAAACATAAATCAATTAGAACTAATATAACCATTCAATATTTGTCTAGCAATTTCATCTCGCTTCTAAGACACACTTTCAAGTTATGCTAGAGTGATATTATACTTCACTTGAGAACTTACATCTTCATTTTCACTTTTCCTAATTTGTTTTTCATTTTCAATACAATTTTTAAATAATTTATCGCTTTGTTCATACTTTCTAGTATAATTGTGTATAACAACAAGCAATAATAATGCATTTTTGTTTCTTCGTTCTATAACCCGACATGTTAAGTATTTGCTTTTAGAATGCTAAAATATCTTTCAATAACATTTCTTAATGAAGACTGCCTGTAGTTAAACAGTTTCTGTGGAGCTTATGGTCTTTTTCTTCCTTTATAATCTTACAAATAACATCTCTCGCCTCAGTATGGTGAAATACCAGACACATTGATTTAGTCTGAATCAACCAAATAAAACTTATCTAACATATAAAGCACATAATATTAACAAAAAGATATTAAAAATGAATCATAATTAATATGTTTATTTAAAATAATATAATACATTGTAAAGGCATAGGCAATTAATTCTTTGAATTTGTCACTGTTTCTAAAATAACTCGAGAGTCATTTGCAATATCTTTCCATCCAGCCATTACGTATGTAAAACATATGTCAAATGAGTAACAACACATAATATTTTGAGTTGGATTAATTTTTTTACCCATGTGTGATATTTGTTCATCGATCGGAACATGTACATCAATATGTGTACTATCTACTGCTCCTATATAATCCTAAAAATTTAAATATACTATTAAAATAATTATTAATCATAAGGACCTAATTAAAATAGTAATTAAGTATATGAATGCACATGAAAATATGGAAAGAAGTTTGAATTATGTTGAATCTCATGAGGTGTATTAGTTAAGGATGGTAGAGTAATGACTCTTTTCGCAAGAGCATTAACTACATATAAGACTTTGCGAAAGTACTTCGAAATTGTCCAGGTCGAATTTTGAAAGTGTTCTACATTGACTCTAGTTGTTTCACTATGCCCTACAGTTATCAAGAAAATTGCTACTTGCTCCTCCACAATTAAATGATATGTTGCCTTTAAGCCTCTTAAACTCTTAAACTCATCACATTAGCTGAAAAAGATTATCTTTTTTGTAACAAATTAGAGATTATGGCATAGACCTCACAAAAATACTAGATAATATTAGTGCTATTTGCCTTATAAAGAACCATATTCTATACTCTAAAACTAAGTACATAGAAAATAAATATAATTTTATAAGAGATCATATACAAAAAATGGGGATATTAAGTTAGAATTGTTGACAAGTTATGTCAATTGTTTGATATGTTCACTAAACAAATGAGTGAGGATATATGGGAATTTCATTTGATGAGGATCTCCGCATGTGCTATTTTATTTTAGTTATTGATTATACAGTTTAATTATGTGCTTTAATATCTTAATATTAGTTTGGTAGACTTTTAGATAATTGACTCTTTTTTATGTTCTCAAAAAGAGGGAGAGAAAGTTAGTGATATTAGATTCCAAAGTAACGATTAATTTTAGTGTTTTTCTAATTTTAGTATTTTCTTGAGAAAAATAGTGACATTATATTTAGAGCAGTCATTAAGTTTCAGTGCTCTCTTGGTAATCTTTATACAAAAGTTGATTTGTAATTGAAACATATTAACTTGTAAGTTCTTTTTTTCATGACGCAACATTACAGGGGGAGCTAATTATTCAAATTGCTTTGGATTAACAAACTATGTGTGTTTGATTTTACCATTATGTATCTAATATCATAAATTATTTGTCATCATTAGAAGAAGGAAATTGTTAAACCAAGGAAGGTAACAATTCATATTTTGATGATAACAAACCATAAGTACTATTTAATGATTTTTTAAATGAAATTAATGTAAAAAATAGTGGTCAAACACAAAATCAAGGTACATATCAAAAATACATTAGAGAAAGGTTAGAGGTCAACTCATCGAAGTGAAAAAAAAATCAAGATTAAGGAAGAAAAAGACTTGAAAAAAGTTATAAATGAATATATAATATTTGTTGTACTACCTACTTGGTAACTTTGATATTCTAGAGGCCTAATATGTATAAACATATCATCATTTTAACTCATTGCATGAGTCTTTTCAATCATTGGAACTAAAGTTTTAATTTTGAAGAAAACCTTCTTAATCTTTAAAACATACTTTGGAGAACACTTAGAGAAGTGTTTAAATTAGTTTTGTATTAAAAAATTAAGTTCGAGCATTTGAAGATATTAGAATTATGATTTTAGGCATATTGGTCAACCAATATAAGTTACTGGTCGACCAATCTAGGTTAAAGTAGTCAAAATTTATCAACACTTAATTTACCCTCATTTTAGGTACAAATAAAAAACAAAAGCATTTTTATAGGAATATCTTGAAAATTAATTTTAGAAAGAAAGTTTCTCTTAAAGAAATTCAAAATAAATCATAAATTGTCTTGTTTAATTTTTTGCTTTATAGATTTAGTAAGTATTCAAGTGAACTCCTTATCCTTATATAATATCTTGATTAATTACTTAATTATAATTTTAAACTAAAAAATATTTTTTCTAAATTATAATTCAAAAGAACTAAATGGTTCAATATAAATTACCTTATAACTTAGAAAACGATAGGAATCAAATTATCCTAGTAGGAGTTGGTAGTTATGTTAAAACTGTTTAATTAATCACCCGGTTTCTTTCTATGATTTTCTTACTTTTACAAAACAAAAATAAATTGATTCCCAAAATATACGAATAAATTGATGCCCATGTTTTAAATAATAAATTAATTCATTTTTCAGTCTTTAAACTACAAAGTATATTAATGAATCTTTAATTTCTAAGAAAAACAAATCTTATTTTACAATAAGAGTGGCTCCAATGAGAAATTTTTGTTTCTTACAATTACAAATAATTAGTAATAGAGAAAAGTTTGAGTAGGAAGACATTTCTGTTTTAAAATTATAAAAATATACTTTAATGTAAGCGATATGACATAAAAATGGAGTCTAGTTACAATGTTTTACCTCAATAAAAACGTATTACAGTAAAATCTCGATAAATGAATATTCGATAAATTAATAATCTCGATTAAATAATAATTTTCTCCGGTTTCGACTTGGGCTAATGGGATAAAATAATAACCTCGCTAAATGCATAAGATAATAGTTTTTAAAAAATTCCTTGAGGCCCACTGAAAATA
>JAOTAX010000062.1:26383-50771 GCA_025629825.1 Erythroxylum guanchezii | reverse complement strand
GTTCCTCTATGTCTTACGAATCCAACGCTTCAAGAATCAGATCGATCGGAGGTCGGACGAAAGAGTTATGGCCAAAACACTTTCAGACCAACGCTAAACTAAGACTGAACAATATCACCAACTTCACTCCAGAAATTGAACATCTTCGGGGCTGAATTGCCATTCGGCTCCTTCAGGTAACTTGTATCCACATGTCTCTAGTTTAATTAGCAATAAGAATCAACTCAATCGGAGCTCTATAGCTCAAGATATCTCTAAATTACTAAAGCATGTTCAGAAAAATAACCAGCTCATACTCTTTTAATCTATCATCCCACTTTGATCCCATCGGTCTTCCTCAGCTAAATCCCAAAAATTATAAACTTTCATGGAGAGATACAGGAAGATCTTAGAAATCCAATGCTTCAAGAATCAAATTGATCGGATGCCGGATGAAAAAGTTATGGCTAAAACAAGGAAGGGAGGTCGGTCGGCCAAAAATAGGACGAGCGGTGTGCCCGCCCGTGCGGGACGCTTGGTCGGTCGGCCAGCGCTCGCTCGGTAGGTCGGCCAGCGCTCACTTGGTTGGTCGGTCGGTCGGTCGCCCAATCCGACCTTCAAACTTCTAACACTTATAACTTTTGACCCTGAACTCCAAATTTTACAAACTTGGTATCGATGGAACGATAACAGGCAACTCTACTATTTTCATAAAGGACTCAAAAACAAGCTCGATCTCTGAAGGGGTCAAAAGTTCACTCAAAGATGACCGATCGACAAGCCCATCCTAAACAGCATCAGAATTTTCCAAACCTTATAACTTTTCACTCCATTGTCCAAAAATTCCATACTTTACATCAAAAGAAAGATCAGAACATATGCTATAACTTTCATGAACAACTTGGAAATCAAATTCTATTTCTAACTAGGTCAAATTCTCCCATGATTGTGGCTGCCCTGTTAAAGATTTTTGAATCAACAAAACACATAAACCAAATCCATACTTTAAAACTTCATCACTTACAATCCCTAAATCCAAAATTAGCATATTATACCTCAATCCAAAGCGAAGACGTTCCTCTGTAACTTTCCATAAGATCACTTGAGCTAAATCATACCATAAAGAATCCAGAATTGGCTTCAAACCACAGTAATCGAAACTTCATATGTAGAAACATTTCATATACCACACATCTTCATACTTTACAATACCATCTGAAAATTAACAGGTCATAACTTTCAACCTCAAAATCGAAAAATGTCATACTTTGTGGCGATAGAAAGCTAATAAGAAAAGCTTCAACTTTTATTAAGACCAATTGAGCAAATTCAACCTAGATCAACATAGAAAAATTCATCAAAGTTTCAGGTCACATATTTCGTATTACTGTTCATGCTGCACACATAACTCACTTTCAAGGCAAAATTCAAATCCCTTCAAGCCACAATTGGACAGTACTTCCTTCATAAGAATTCTAGCCAAATTTCTCAAGTTGAATTTAAGCTAAACCTCATCTCAATCGCATAACTATATCAAAAGTTATAACCCAAACATTGAAGCATACTCACATCCCATTTTCCAGCTTTTACACCTAACTCTACTCCTTTCATTTTAACACCATTTCTACAACAATAAGTATCCAATTTAGTCAAGAAATCAGCCACAATTTCATCATGTCATTCACTTGAACAAATAGCCACAAAATGGCAACACACACATACAATTTTCTTAATTTAATTACCACTCATCTAACATCATCAACTTCACCCAAAACACTAAATTCACATACTCCATATACCATATCATTCATCCTTACACAAACATAAACTTATACCCATACAATCAACACACAAACTTCATGAAATTAATGCACAATAAATCACAATTAATGCATCTAACTACTAATTAAAGAACATACAACTTAATTCTCACTAAAAGGTCGGGGTCCACCACTTAATATGGGGACGAGATGTTACAACTTGAATCTTATTTAATAGCGTAATTATATACTTTACAAATATTTATTCACTTACTTAAAGCATGTACGTTCTTCTTAATTTAAATAAATGTTTTAGTTAAAATTCAAGCAACTCTTGAAAAATAAACTTGGTAATAAAATCTATACTTTTCTAATTATGTTTTCACTTCTTTTAGATATTAAAAGGCAAAGCAATATAAGCATCCTTTGGTTAGAAGATATGGGAAGTAACTTTCAGTTGGAATCATTAAGAGCGTTCCCAAACCTTGAGTCCCTTCATTTAGGATACAATAATTTTACAGAAATATCATTTTCACAAGGTAAATTAAATAGATATTTTTATTTGAATTAAAATTAGATTTGTCTTTGCACTTATGTTAATTTTTATATAACATTTTTTATTTTCTTCAAAATAGAGCTGAATAATGTGAAAGATACGTCTTCTTTGGATGTCAACTTTTTACAAAGTCTTGGTATTCTTTGTTCTCTTCGGACTTTAAGCATGGATGCTTCACGGAGTAAGCCGTAAATTTTATTACTTCCTTTTTCACTAATCTGTTAGAGTAATATTTATTAAATCTAATAATAGTTTTCTCTATAGTTGCAGGTTTGTCTAATATCAATACCTTACTACAGTACATTGAAAATATGACTTCGCTTAAGACTTTATCTTTGTCATATTCTGAGCTCAGTGGTAGCATTCAAGGTTAGTTGATTTCCTTAATAATAAAATTTGAAGTCTCTGGTGGTTGTCTATATCTCTAATCTCCATCTCTTTAATATACATTTAGGTTTATGCCACTTCACAAATCTTTGGGCGGTCGATCATTCTGACAATAATCTGAGTGGTAATTTGCCCAATTGTTTAGTGAATTTGACATTTCTTCAAGAACTAGATCTCTCCAATAATCACTTTATTGGAAAAATATCTCAATCTCCATTGAAATTCCTCACCTCTATCACGTTCTTAATACTGAGCGACAATCAGTTTGAAATTCCAAGTTCACTTTCTCCATTCTTCAACCACTCCAAACTCAAGAACTTTGTTGCTTATGGAAATGAAGTTTATACAGAAACAGAGGTGGTCAATTGTAATTTGACACCCAAGTTTCAATTGGAGAATCTTTTGTTAAGTTCCACTTCTGGAGGAGGATCATTTCCTGAATTTTTGTACTATCAACATGATTTGTACAATCTCAACATTTCTGGCATTCCAATGATAGGATTGGGCTTTCCAAGTTGGTTACTAGACAACAATACAAAATTGGAAAGCCTTGTTATCTCCAATTGTTCTCTTTTAGGATCTTTGAGTTTTCTAACACGTAATCCTAATGCAACTTTAAGCTATTTAGACATCTCCAGAAATCATCTTTATGGTCGCATTCCAAGAGAGATGGGTGCATATTTTCCAAAGTTATTGTGGTTATTTCTATTAGAAAATGAGTTTACTGGAAGCATTCTGGAAAGTTTGTCTAATTGTTCTTTCTTAATGGAATTTGACGTGGGTCATAACAAACTATTTGACAAAATTCCCAAGTGGATTGGAACAATGAATGCTCTTTATGTGTTGGATCTTTCAAAAAACATGCTTTTTGGAAGCATACTTGCAATATTTGGAACTTCAAAGTTGGAACAAATTTATTTGTCAGGAAATAAATTGGAAGGAACTTTTCCTAATCTAATTGCCCTTTCCAATAATTTGGAAGTTTTGGATCTCAGACATAATTGTCTAATTGGTATCATTTCAAAGTGGATCGAAAAGTTTTATGTCTTAATGTATCTTCTCTTAGGTCATAATAATTTTATAGGAGAGATCCCAGTTAATTTGTGGAAGATGATGAATAAGTTAAGAGTAGTTATTCTTTCACATAATAAGCTCTCCGTACTCTCAACCAATTATTCGTATAAGTATAAAAACGAAACTATTGTTGGTGGATTAGATCTTGATACAGAGTTTAAATTTGTAGCGAAGGGAAACATTATTGTTTACAAAATGGTACAAATTGTTGCTGGAGAGTTTGAATTTATAGTGAAGGGAAACATTTTTGGTTACAAAATAGAACAAATCCTTGACATGGATTTCGTTGGATTGGATCTCTCCAGCAACAATTTGAGAGGTCAAATTCCTTATGAACTTGGAAGTATTCAAGGTATCAACCTTTTGAACCTATCACATAATAGTTTATGGGGACCTATTCCTTCCTCATTCTCAAACATGTCCCAAATGGAGACTTTGGACCTTTGTTGCAACAACTTGAGTGGAACAATTCCTCATCAGCTTATAGAGCAAAACTTCTTAGAAGTTTTCAATGTATCTTACAATAACCTTTCTGGTGAGACACCTAACAGAGTTGCTCAATTTACCACATTTGATGAGAGCAGCTACGAAGGGAATCCTTTTTTATGTGGGTTACCACTGCCAAAGAATTGCACTTCAGAAACACCCACACCACCATCTTCAAATGATGATGAAGTTGATGACAGGCTTGTCGACATGAATGTCTTTTACATAAGTTTTTCTATGACTTTTACTATTATATTAGTCACAATGTTTGCAATTTTGTACATAAACCCATATTGGCGAAAAGCGTGGTTCTACTTCACCGAGAAGACTATTGACAGTTGCTACTACTTTTTTGTCGATAATTTTTCTTTTCTATCAAAATTAGGAATAAGATAATTTTTGGATGTAATATGTTATCTTTAGAGCACTTTTTGCTCATGTATCGATTTACAATAATAAACATTGTTGTTTATGAGTTATGTTATTGTATATAATACTAATTTTATTTTATTTAAATTTCTTAACTAGAGTTGATAATTGGTAAATTTGTTATACTCAAATTATAAAAGATGTTATTGGACATTCTACTGAAATTCTCTAAGGATTTAAAGTAACCAATGTGTAGCCAATGCTTAGAATAGGAATAATAGAAAAAAATAGGAATTTGGAACATGATATTTAAATATGTGCTTCATTCTTCATCTAAAAAAGAATACTAATAAATAAAATAAAATAAATGAGGCGATAAGAAAAATATTATTCCGTATGATATCAAGCTAAAATTGAATTGAAGTATTAAACTTAAGTCCCTTATTTTTCTATGTGATTATTATATTGAAGTATATATTTACTAAAATGAACCCAAATTTTTATATATGATTATTATAATTACATATTTATTATGAAAAATCATATTCTAAATGTTGTTACTTTTGCTCAGAATAATTTATATTATAATTTTTCAAATTTAAAATAATTCAACAACTTCAAATTTAAATATGAAATTTCACATGCATCCCTCTATTTATATTGATACTACTGAAATAATTTGGACAAATTTCAATAGAGATATGCATATAAGCACATCAGTTTGTATAGGAAATTTTGACGAACAAAATCCAGAGCTTGAATCCAAGAATCACGATCACTTTTGAAAAGATGAAAACTATAAATGGCTTAATTATGTTTAATCCAATACATAGATTTTGGAGGCAATGTCCTGAACCTACTAGCCAAATACTTCAAGCAATCTTGAACCAGTGTATGCACTGTTAAATGATAATTTCATCACAATAGCCTAAACTGTTGTGTAATTTCAACTTAATTGATTTTATATATTCACTAACATACCCCCTCAAGTGAAAGACCTTTGAGCTTGAAATTTGCACATACTCACTCTACCTTGTGCTGAATAATAGGTGAGTGGTAGGATTTGAATTCACCACCACTTGGCCACAAAGGCTTTGATACCATGTAAATGACCGTTTTACCACAATAGCTCAAGTTATTGTGTAAGACCAACTTAATTGGTCTTATATATTCACTAACAACCACTTTACTGCCCAAAACTCAAGTTGAAGGTAGGATGGAACCAAAACACTTAAGTTCATCACGCATCCGCTAGTTAGCAAACGTCCACTGCCTTGGTGGAGTAACCACTGAACGAATCCACTCTTTAGGATTCGAACTCATGACGTGGGGCTAAGCCTTAAGCCCATAGCTGAGCTTTGATACCATGTTAAATGGTCGTTTCACCACAATAGCTTAAGTTGTTTTTTCATGACGAGTTTTATTCAAATTTTCCATATTCAACACCTGCATAAGTAGAAAGAGGTCGTTTCAACATATTATATAAGGACGTGAGTCGCCACGAAATCATCACTCCCGATTGAAAAGGAAAAGATCCATGTGCATTTGATGTTCACATGGATCCTTTCAATGATGTGAAGAAAGAATAGCTTAAACATTATGAGAAACAGTAAAGTGATTGTGAAGCCATAATAGTAACTTTGATCGACATTTCTAATCAAGAATGGATTATGGCAATGAAGCTGGTAGTCAAGTTCTAACCTTAAGTTCACATTGAAAGATCAAGGTCAATGATACTAACGTATGAATGTTGGAATAAACTTAGAATTCTGAATAAATATGACAAAATAAAGAAAACGGACAATCATAGTGTATAACTTAGCTAAAGGAACATAGTTTAGCAATTTCTTCTAGTGTAAGAGCCCCTTTTATGTCTTGCTTATTAGCTAGAATAAATAGAGATGCTCCAGATAACCTCTACCAATTGAACAAATAAATCAAAAGTCAATAACTAAACTAAACAAGAGCAAGGGAAAGAAACCATGTGAGAGGAACAATCGAAAACACCAGCAGATTAAAAGTAACAAAGCTTTAGCAATTAGATAAAAGGAGAAACCTCGAGAAGACAACTATCTCTTCTTTCAAAAGATTGTCAAGTTCCATCTTGCAATCATCTAACCTCCTAAGATCAGAGCTGTCAACTACCCAAACCAAGCCATCAGTTTGCTCATGGTAATTCCTCCAATACGATCTAATCGCTTTTTGGCCTCCAACATCCCATACGTTCAAGGTATACCTGACGAGCAACAATATCATTTTTCCTATTAATCCAACACAGTCCACACATAACATGCTTGTCCACACATGACTTCACTAGAGTTCCCATAGTAGCCAAAGATGCACTTGTTATTCATTCAAGGACACTACCCACGAAAACAAATACACACACATATGTATATATGTACAAAAGATTTGTTGTAAACCTATTTGGTCACTTCCAATTAGGTAAATCGACAATTCAAACCACAGGCAAGGGTAGGGCATTTGGCAATAGGGAAGTACTGGAAAAAATGGTATCTCCAATCTTCGTCTTCCCAAATTGTCAAGGCCCTCAACGGCGCACAAGAATTTCAGAACAATGTATATACTTATCCAGAACAAAGAGACAAAAATAAGAGGACATATTAGACTCCTAAGTTTCGGAGCACTTCTCAGTGACCTTCATGAGAAGCCTTAGGAGGAAGGTTAGCTGAATTCACGCATAAGGGAGATATGCGAAAACACTAAGGTAAACGTGGGCGAGTGGGATCGGACTTAGTGCAAATTTTGGTAGAGCATCGAACCTTGTAAAGGTTGACTCGACCCAAGCTAAAGTCTTGACGGACTAAGGATTTAGCCTATGCTCGAATGAATGAACCATGACTAATGGACTTGCTGTGGGACCAATGGATCAAGTCAATGTGCTAGTGGATTTCGACGAGATCACATTACATTATCAGTGGATAAAGATCGTGGGGAGATCTTGGATGATGTGGCAACGACTGAGAGTTAGAGCTACAGTGGAACTGAACATCTGAAGATAGTAGAATTCTTCGAGGATAAAGATGTTAGTTTCCTAAACTCTATCTTGTTGTTATCTTATCTTATCAGTTAAAGTCCTATTTAGATGGGGGTATCGTCTAATTGATTCACGTGATGTAATCTGATAAGGATATACGTGATCTTAGCACAATCTTAGATAGTTCAGATTTAGTGGGAATCTGAATGTAATTTGGACTCCAAGTTAGGATGCATATATATATAGCTCATTCGAGCTTTGCTCTTCTCATTTATGCAGAGAGAGCATTCTTTGTATTCTTTTGAAGGAAAGTATATAAAGTTGGTTTTATACCTTATCTTTGTGCGTTCTTGTTGCCTTTGTTTTTATTATTCTTATAAGTATTGTTTCTTCGAGTGCATACGAGGTAAACACTTCAAAGGTTAGAAAAGGTTGAATCTTGCTTTAACGGATCTAAGTAAGACTGTCGTGCAAAAAGAATAAGCGAGAAACTTCAGTAAAAGTTTGAGTTCCAAGAATACCTTTGTAATGACATACACCGTAAGTATATGCATTTCCTTCTCCTTCCTCTCGATTTTACGAATGATGCTAAGCAACCCCATTATACTTAAGATTTCTTTCTTCTTCCAAAGTGGGTTGTTACTACAATTTACAATAAGATCACACACATTCAGGGACAAGAAAACTAAAAGTTAAGCTAATCCCATCTAGTTATTCAACCTAATCAAGCAAATTAACTCGTCAACTAACCAATTGATCTCATAGATTGCGGAAACAAACCTAAATAGTTGAAATCGTTGTCAGATTGCACCTCCACGAAGATCCCACGGCAAAGTGCGAATGGACGGCGAGACGGAAACACGACGGGATCCAAGCAAAATGAGTTAATTTACTATAGAAAGTGATTAAGATACGAACTTCGTCAAATTTTGATTTCAGATGCTGTTTAGTGGTCAGGTCCACTCGTAAGGGTCCAAGAAGTTTGAGCATAAGGCCGATAAACCAAAACCAGTTTGGCAGGAAAAGTTCCTACAATTTTGGACCAAAAGGATTTTCAAGATCAGGGAAAAAGAAAGTTTTCATCTTTACTTCATTTTGCTTTCTCTCCTTCGATTTCCTGTAACCCTTGACATTGATCAACGGCCAAAGACATTGCCCAACTGAGCGCTGCTAAGGTATCGTACAAGAACGCCCGGTTAGAAGGAAATCGGCAAGGGGAAGCTCCGTGGGCGAATGTGATTGGGGACATATTGAAGAACAGAGTACGTGGAGGCTCTAAGGTGGTTGGAAATTGATTACGAAGTGTCCATAAAGTACTTGCCTGAGAAGCAGCACTTGTCAGGAGTTGTGACCTATTCGTTTGTACTCCACCAATTTCATGTGAAGGAATGTGCATAGAATGTGACTGTATAGTGCCTGAAATTTGGCCTTCGTGAAATGCAATCAAGATTGCCACATTTGTCATATGTATCCCATGTTGAATTCCTAAAAATCCCCAAATTCTGTCTTCATTGGAATGTCGAGATTCTGTGGAGTCACTATTAGCATCTTAAAAGAATAGAGCAACATTTTGTAGTGCAGCTCATTATGAGCTTTCTAATTGTGGTTCTGCAGATCTGTGAGTGCCCTGTGCTCTTCACTCGTATAAAAGTGCTTAATTTATCTGGAAATCGCCTCACTGATACATGTGCATCTTTCCTTTCAACTATATTGGAAAAGTGTAAGGGTAAAGTCCTATATCTTATACTCATTTTGGCATAAAAAATCCTTGTAGATGCCATGACTTGATCTTGAAGCTCTTCTTATTGGTGTGTTAGCATGGCCATCTACTTAATGACTCATCTAACTCTGTTCTCAAGTTGAAGGTGTTCGTCTTGATGTTTTCTTATTATGCTTTTTGCTCTTGCAGCCCTTTATAACTTAAATATAGAGCGGTGTTCTATTACATCTAGGACTATCCAAAAGGTCTCCGATGCACTAAACGATTGCTCTGTCCTGGCATAACTTTCAATAGGTACTTAAAGAGAGAATGTGTTAAGTACACCCTCTATATTTTTGCTCATGTACTGCCTAATAGTCAATCATTTTGACAGGATACAATCAGCCCATATATGGAAATGTTCTCAATAATCTATTGACCAAACTTGTTATTTTGAAAAGGTTCAAGGCCAAAACCCTTTACCTAGTAAAACACATTTCCATTTCTATCTTCAGATAGGGAATAAGTGTTGGCCATCTTAGATCAAAATGTTCTCAATCTGATGTTTTGATCTTTGCAGTTTTACAGAACTGAGTCTGAATATAATGAGTTTGAACAAGCCAGTTATAGTTACCCTTTACCAAGTTGCTAAAATCTTGTCTTTTTCACAACTAATACTTGGGAAAACTGGTGTAGGAACTATGAGTACACTTCTGCCTTTATGTTTTTTCTGCATCCAACCTTTACATGCAGTTTGAATTATTTTTATCTGCCTCTTATTAATTTTGCAAATTGATGGAAACTGTAGGAAGGGGCACTACAGATAACAGAATCCCTTTTCAGAGGGTGTCAAGACTATGTGATGATTTTATCATTCTGTGGATTAACACCTACGTACATCCAAAAACTTAACAGTGATGCTACTTTCATTTGTGGAATTCTTGAGCTGAATCTTGAAGGAAATCCTATTTCAAAAGAGGTTAGTTAATTAATTCTTAACGGTGCCATCGACATTGATATCTTTTACATTTTTCAATTGAACAAAATAGCTTTAATCAGTTCTATACATTCAGGTTCTAATAGTTATATGTTTACATGAATGTAGTATTTAAGAAATGCCACATATATAGGAATAAAGTACTGCAAATTTCAGTGCCATGTATTGCAGATTCAATACGTTTTAAAATGTCTAGGATTTATCCTCAACAAACATGCACTAACTAGTTTTCCTTGCTCTGAATGTTTCGTATGGGAAATGAAGGTTATATAGTTAGTGTTCCTTAGTTTGAGAAAACTTGACAGGAAGTTATTAATGCAGGGTGGGAATGCATTAGTATCCTTCCTCGTGGATCTGCAG
The DNA here is from genome assembly GCA_025629825.1 of Erythroxylum guanchezii. Classification (NCBI taxonomy): domain Eukaryota; kingdom Viridiplantae; phylum Streptophyta; class Magnoliopsida; order Malpighiales; family Erythroxylaceae; genus Erythroxylum; species Erythroxylum guanchezii. The sequence continues at coordinate 40,106 of JAOTAX010000062.1, read as the reverse complement.
TGTTCTCTGAAAGTTTTGATCCTAAACAAATGTCAGCTCAGGTATATTGGAATTCTTCCACTGGTTTAGGCATTGGCAGGTTTTGTAGCAAATTAGATGGAACATTAGCATTAACTGATCGAAATATTCATCATACTCACCTGCCATTTCCTTTTCTGCAGAGAACGAATGTCTGCAGGAGCTCCATTGTTATGGTGAAAGACCAGGCTAGTACCAGTAATGGACCAAGGAATGTGAGAAGAAGCACTAGGCCCAGGGTTGCGTCAAGTATGCTCAAGGATTTCATATGGCAACACAGCTCGACAGATGACACGTTAGGGAAGGAATAACAGCTCACACCTGCAAGGAGAATCTTCTATATAGGAAAATCATGCACATGAATTAGTTATGCTATTTTGTTGTGTTAGTACTATTCTCTCTCACCTACGTCCTCTGTTTTCTCATCCTTGTCTTCTTCGGCTTTTTGTTGTTTTCCCTAAACCTGTAATTCCTTTGAGAAATATCAATTACAGATGTTTGCTTATTTGTTGGAATATCTGGGCACATTCACTGTTTCATCGATTTCAACACATAACATTTGGTGCTTTTCATTGTCCTCCATTTAGATGGCAGAGCGAGAACATCAAACCCATCTCAAAGTTTTGGATGATAACGTTAAGACGATGTCTGAGGCTTAAAGTGGATTCCGCAGTGATGTAGATACGCTAACCAATGCCTTTGACAGACAGGAACGCCTGATACAGGAAGTCATTGGTCGATTATCAGCCCTACAAGCCCAGACACATACGAATGCAACGCCGAGCGGTTTTATGGAGGGCGAAGGCTCAACACCTCTGGGTCGTCATAAACCAACTCCTGTCCAAATGGCTCGCTTCTCCAGGTTGAATCCCAACCGTTGGGTGCTACAAGCCGAACGATATTTCGAGTTTTATAATATTAAGCATGAAGATCACATTACCATTGCATCCTTTTATTTTGATGAGGCTGCTGCCGATTGCGATAGCTCAAGGGTTGGCTAGCTTTCACAGCCGCTGCCCTCCAACGTTTTTGGACACATGATTTAGAGGAGCCAGAAGGGCTCTTGGCTAAGCTCCAGCAAACCACCACTGTTAGCGACTACCGTTCTCGATTTGAAGCAATCACGAGCCGCACCATTTATTTGCTAGGTCAGTTTTTAACCCATTGTTTCATTTCAGGCTTGTGAGCCGAAATCAAACATTCAGTGTCGGTCCATAAGCCAACCACCCTTGATGAAGCCATGCAGTTGACCTTATTACATAAACAGCGAGTTGTACTGGAAAGGGGCCACTTTCGGCCCACTCTAGGGAACACTAAACCCATTCTGCCTACTCCCAAACCACTTGCCCAGATCCCTACTTCTCAAATCCTCAATTCTTCATCGTCCTAAATACACCTTAACACTGCTCTTTTACCTGGTAGTTCTCGTCTTCCCTTTCGCCGTTTAACCCCTGCTAAAGCCGCACAACGCCGTTTTCAAGGCTTGTGTTACCACTGTGACGACAAATATACCTAGGACCGTAAATGCAAAGCCAAACCACAATTGTTATTGTTGGAGGAGGAACCCGCCCCACCCGAACCTGACCTCGGCCACACACAACCTGTTCCCGATTTGATTGATTTCTCTTCCCAATCACCTGAGCCGCTCCAATATGCTCTTTCCTATAATGCTTTAGCTAGTGGCTACGCTGTTTCGGTTCTCCGTTTTCAAGGTATTGTGATTGGTAAACCTGTTCAAGTGTTATTGGATGGCGGCAGCACACATAATTTTGTGCAAACGAGGGTCGCTTCCTTCTTGAATCTCACTGTGACGGCAACGCCTCAATTCTCAGTGTTGGTTGGCAGTGGTGACAAGCTGGTTTGTACAGGGCTAGTCTACCAGGTTCTGTTAGTGATTCAAGGAAAAGAAATTCACGATGATTGTTATGTTTTACCTATCCAAGGTTGGGATATGGTTTTGGGGGTTGATTGGCTTTCCACCTTGGGTCCGGTAATGATGGATTATGGTGCATCACTCTTTGACTTTCAGTATAAGGGGGAACGAATTCGGTGGCAAGGGGAGAGTTCTTCATCAATTCAGCAAGTACAGTTCAATGGCTTGAAGCGGTTGCACAAATGTAACGTCATTGCTGCCTACTATCGCTTGAATTGTTACCGCAGGTCCCAACCCCAGCGCCACATCTGAATGACAATATCGCTCGCTTGCTTCACCAATTTGATGATGTGTTTCAGAAACCTCAGGGCTTGCCTCAACCACGTTATTGTGATCACTCCATTCATCTATTGCCTCAATCTAACCCAGTGAATGTGAAGCTGTATCGATACCCTCACTTTCAGAAGCAAGAGATGGAGAAATTGGTCGCCGACATGCTTCACAATGGGATTATTAGACCAAGAACAAGCCCATTTTCTTCTCTCGTCCTTTTGGGGTGAAAGAAAGATGGCACCTGGCGTTTCTGTGTGGATTATCGTGCTCTCAACGCGATCACTGTACGGGATCGATTTCTAATCCCTTCCACTGATGAGTTGTTTGATGAACTTTTTGGGGCCAAGTATTTTACTAAGCTCAATTTATTAGATGGCTATCATCAGATTCAGGTCAGGGTTGGGGATGAAGCCAAGACAGCGTTTCGCACACATGATGGGCATTACAAGTTTCTCGTAATGCCATTTGGTCTGACCAACGCTCCTTCGACTTTTCAACGTCTCATGACCGATGTTTTTCGCTCGTTCCATCGAAGGTTCGCTTTTGTATTCTTTGACGACATCCTCATTTATAGTCCTACTTGGGAGTTCCATCTGCAACATTTGCATACAGTTTTAAGTACGTTGCGTGAGCATCAGCTGGTAGCTAAGAAATCTAAGTGTATTTTTGGTACTGCATCTGTTGGTTATCTTGGGCATATCATTTCTCAGCAGGGTGTTTCAGTGGATCCTGACAAAATTGCTGCCATTAAAGAATGGCCTGTTCCCAGCTCAGTGAAGGAGGTTAGGGGTTTCCTTGGGCTAGCCGGGTATTACCGTAAATTCATTAGGCAATTTGCGACAATTGCTGGTCCATTAACCAATTTGCTGCGTAAAGACAATTACAAATGGACAGAGGCAACCACATTGGCCTTTCAGCAGCTGAAACAAGTTCTTAGAGCCGCCCCTGTGCTCTCGTTACCTGATTTTACTCAACCATTTACGTTGGAGACTAACGCTTCGGGACAAGGTATTGACGCCATTTTATCTCAGAATGGTCATCCCATTGCTTATTTCACTCTGCAATTAAGTCCTCGGATGTCTCAAGCCTCAGCATATCAGAGGGAAATGTTTGCCATCACTCAGGCTATTGCCAAATGGAGGCAATATCTCCCAGGCAGAAAGTTTACTATTGTTACTGATCAACAACCATTGAAAAATCTCACTGAACGGGTCATTCAAACTCCTGATCAGTAGCAATGGCTAGGAAAATTGATTGGTTATGACTTTGACATTATCTATAGACCAGGTAAGATGAATAATGCGGCTGATGCTTTGTCTCGCATGACCCCGTCTCAGTTTATAGCTATATCTCGGGTGGAATTTGATCTAATGATTGATTTAAAAGAGGCTAACTTAGTTCGTACTGAACTTTTATCTCTCCATCAGAAATTGTTAGCTGACCCCTCTAGTTTACTTGATTTCACGGTGAAAGATGGGTTGCTGATGTATAAGAACAAGTTGGTCCTTCCTTCGGATTCCCCTATGAGACTCCAATTGCTCCAGGAATTTCACACTCCGCCTGTGGGAGGTCATGCAGGTATAACCAGAACATTACATCATCTATCAGCTAGTTTTTTTTAGCAATGCATGTGTAAAGATGTTAAAAAGTTTATCCATCAATGCCAAATTTGTCAAAAAATGAAAACTGCTACTTTACACCCTAGTGGGCTGTTGCAACCCTTACCTGTGCCTAAATTGGTTTTTGAGGGCATTTCGATGGATTTTATCATCGGATTACTTGCTTCTAAAGGGAAAACCGTGATAATGGTGGTAGTGGATAGGTTGTCCAAGTATGGCCACTTCATTGGTTTGCCTTCCAATTTTAATAGTATTATGGTAGCTGCCATTTTTGTTCAGGAAATTAAGAGTGCATGGCATTCCTAAGGACATTGTTATTATAGAAAAAGCAACTTGTTCACTGATTAGGCCAAACCCAACATCACAACTTCAGTCAATAGAGTCCATGGAAGACCAAGTCAAAGCTTATCTGATTTGTTATTATCTATAAACTTCCGAATATACTTCTACTGCACAAAGATAGGAATCGATAGTTTCACTTTCAAACTTTCAAATTCAGTTTATCTTCTCACTTGTAATTGTATATATATACAGTACAACATACGTTAATAAAATTATCCATTACCTCTAAACCTTTTAGGGTATCAGAGCTTTAGACTAGCATCATTTTTTTTTATCCTCCTTATGGCTTTAGCCGCAACCAACACCACTTCTGTCAATGGATCACCTGTTATCACCATCAACACAGCTTCTCAAGCTCCAATGAAACTCAATTCTGCCAATTACTTAGCCTGGAAAATGCAATTTAATAGTGTATTTTTGGGCTATAATATGCTCGGCTACATTGATGGTACAAAGAGCTGTCCACCAGCCACCATCACCACCAATGATGTCCCTGCACCAAACCCAGATTATCAGCATTGGATCCAGCAGAACCAACTGATTCTAAATGCTATAATAAGCTCCCTCACACCAACCATTATACCTTTTATCTCTACTGCCACTACCTCAAAAGCAGCATGGGACATCCTAGCCAACACATATGCACAAGCATCCCGAGGCAAACATAAGCAAATCAAAGCACAGCTGAAGAAAATTGTCAAAGGACAGATGATTGTTACTGAATACATGCAGGCCATAAAGGTCAAAGTTGATGAACTTGCCTTTCTCAAAGTGCCAATGGACCAACAAGATGTCACGGACAAGGTTTTTGAAGGACTTGGTGATGGCTTCGAGCAAGTTGTTCGCACTATCAACGATAGAGACCTGCCTATCTCGTATGATTAGCTGCATGACAGACTCATCATTGCTGAATCTCAGCTTCCTGTCAATCCCACAAACCAGTTCCCTGCCACAGCCAATTATTCAAGTCGTTCAAGAGGAAAACGCCATCATTCTAATCAGCAAAATCAGCAGGGGCATCAGTGGCGTCCACAGTATTACCAGAACAATGCTCATTCTTAATTTCAGCACCCCAATCCTACCACCACTCGACCACCATACAATCAAACACAAGACATGTCAAATCAGTTCTATCCTAGCAATTGGACTCAGCCTAATTCTCAATATCAGCCACGACCATACCTGGGGAAGTGTCAAATCTGCAGCCAACAAGGTCATGCTGCCAAGTGTTGCCCTTCATTCTGGATTGTTCCCACTGGACCGTCAGCACCACCGCCACGAGCCAATTATGCTGCAACTCCGACCCAGGGACAATGGATTCTTGATTCCGGGGCATCCTACCATGTCACCACTGACTTGCAGAACCTTGCTACGCACAGTCCCTACACAGGAACTGAGGATATTATGCTAGGCGATGGCTCAGGCCTCAATATCAGTCATACAGGAAGTGGTACCATTCAAGCGGATGATACATCTTTAAAATTGGACAATGTTTTATGTATGCCCAACATGAAAAAGAATTTGATTTCAGTTTACCAATTCTGTGTTTTCAATAATGTGATTGTCCAATTCTCACCTTTTTCTTTTCTTCTGAAGGAGCTGACAACAGGGAGACCACTTCTCAGGGGCGCACCTAGAAACGGATTGTATGAATGGCCAGCCACTCCATCCACCAAACAGGCCCTCACCACTTCCACTGCAAATCCAACCGATTGGCACTCAAGGCTGGGACATCCTGCCAAACAGATAGTCAATCACATTTTATCCCAGCACAGTACTCTTTCTAATTCTAGTTCAATTCATGACAGTACTCATTGTAATGCATGTTTGACAAATAAAAGCCACAAGTTGCCATTTTCCACCTCTACTCTTGTTTCTACTAAGCCATTAGATATTATTTTCTCAGATGTTTGGACTTCCCCTATCTACTCACATGATAATTGCAAATATTATGTCATCTTTATGGACCATTTCACAAAATATACCTGGATTTATTATTTGCAACGAAAATCTGATGTGTCTACTGTGTTTATCAAATTTAAAGCTATTGTTGAAAAATATTTTGAGACTCCTATCAAAACACTTTATACAGACAATGGGGGGGGGGAGTATCTTGCACTTTCTGATTTTCTATCTACCAATGGGATTTCCTTTCGAACTACACCACCACATACACCAGAACACAATGGCACAGCCGAAAGGAAACATAGACATATTGTTGAGACAGGTCTAACCCTACTAAGCCATGCCTCAATGCCCACTATCTACTGGCCTCAAGCCTTTTCCACAGCAGTGTATCTAATTAACAGGATGCCTACCGACACTCTCAAAATGTCTAGTCCATATCAATGTTTGTTTCACACAAATCCCAATTATTCTAAACTCAAAATTTTTGGTTGTTTGTGTTACCCATGGTTAAAACCCTACACATCAAACAAAACAGAACCAAAGTCAAAGCCATGTGTGTTTGTAGGATACTCACTTACACAAAGCGGATATCATTGCCTCGACCCCGACACATCTCGCCTTTATACCTCGTGCCATGTCCACTTTGTCAAAACAGTCTTCCCTTTTGCCAGCAAAGCCAAAGAACCCGAAACACCATCATTCGATCCCTCCGCCACATGGATTCCACCAATACTAACTCTACCTAGACCACCGCACACCCATCAAGCTGAGCCCTCCGATCCTATAGGTGCAGCACCTGCAAATGTGGAACAAAGTGTTGTCAGTCAACCTTCTGGAGATGAAAATGGTGCAGCTCCTGTAGAACCATCCGCTCCAGTGCCAACACACTCGATGATTACTCGAGCAAAGAACAATATCCGCAAGCCAATTCAAAAATTAAGTCTCACGGCTCAGCTACAAGGTAAAGCAGATTTCGAACCTACTTGTATTTCGCAGGCATTAAAAGATCCAAATTGGCGCACAGCTTGTTCTGCAGAATTTAATGCATTAGTATGAAATGGTACCTGGGAACTAGTTCCTCCAAATGCTTCGCAAAACCTTGTCGGCTGCAAATGGGTCTTCCGCATCAAACGACATTCTGATGGGTCCATTGATAAATACAAGGGACGACTCGTTGCAAAGGGGTTCCATCAACGTCCTGGCATTGACAATGCTGAAACTTTCAGTCCTGTTGTCAAACCAACCACAATCAGAATCGTACTCAGCATTGCTATTACACAAGGATGGGAACTGAGACAACTAGACGTGAACAATGCATTTCTTCAAGGACCACTGACAGAGAATGTCTTCATGGCACAACCTAGAGGATTTATTGATGCTGAAAAGCCGAACTATGTCTGTAAACTAAAGAAAGTTATATATGGACTCAAACAGGCACTGAGAGCATGGTACCAAGCTCTTCGGACGTTTTTAATTCATACTGGCTTCACAAATTCATATTCAAATGCCCCCCTTTTTCAACATCAATCGAAATATGGCACAATCATCCTTATAGTTTATGTGGATGACATTATTGTGACAGGAAACAACATAACCCTCATCAATCACTATGTCAATCTATTAGCTCGCAAATTCTCCATTAAGGATTTAGGGTCCCTGTCCTATTTCCTAGGAATAGAAGTGGTTCGGAATAAACAAGGTATTTTGCTTTCTCAAAGGAAGTACATCACCGATTTACTATAAGAGACAAAGATTCAAAATGCAAAACCAGTGATCACTCCCATGGCCAGTCACCCGACACTCACACTACATTCAGGTGACAAATTGCCAGATGCAAGTGAATATAGAAAGATCATTGGCAGTTTACAGTACCTGCTATTGACGCGTCCCGATATAGCTTTCGCAGTGAATAAATTATCCCAATTTAATCACTGCCCAACAACTGAACATTGGCTGGCTGTCAAAAGACTTCTTCGATATTTAGCAGGGACAATCGACGAAGGGATTCAGCTCTTCCGAGACTACAACGCAAACCTTCATGCTTTCACTGATCAAATGCACGAATCTATCATCGAAGCTTTTTCCGATGTCGACTGGGGGGGTGACAAGGACGACTATCGATCAACTGGGGCGTTCATTGTCTTTCTCGGGAAAAACCCAATCTCCTGGAGCTCAAAGAAACAGAGATCAGTGGCAAGATCATCAACAGAGGCAGAATATAAAGCAGTAGCTAACACTGCAGCTGAGCTAAATTGGATACGTAATTTACTTACTGAGCTTAACATTGGCTTATCCCACGCACCGGTCATCTACTGTGATAATGTCGGAGCTACACAATTGAGCTCGAACCCAGTGTTTCACTCCCGAATGAAACACGTAGCTATCGACTTTCATTTCATCAGGAATCAAGTTCAATCTGGCGCGCTCCGAGTTTCCCATGTCTCCGCCGCCGACCAAACCGCCAATAGCCTCACCAAACCACTTCCCCATTTGTCGTTCCTTTGTCAGAAGATCAAGCTTGGCATTCAAAGACGATAGCCAACTTGAGGGGCCATATTATAGACAAAGCAACTTGTTCACTAATTGGGCCAAACCCAACATCATAGCTTCAGTCAATAGAGTCCATGGAAGACCAAGTCAAAGCTTATCTGATTTGTTATTATCTATAATCTTTCGGATATACTTCTACTGCACAAAGATAGGAATCGATAGTTTCACTTTCAAACTTTCAAATTCAGTTTATCCTCTTACTTGTAATTGTATATATATACAGTACAACATACGTTAATAAAATTATCCATTACCTCTAAACCTTTTAATTGTAACTGACAGAGATGTCCGATTCATGAGTGCATTCTGGAAAGAACTACATCGATTACAGGGCACCACACTGAGCATGAGCACTGCCTACAATCCACAATCGGATGGTCAGACAGAGGTCTTAAACAAATGTTTAGAAATGTATTTGAGGTGCTATGTTGCTAACAACCCTACTTGGTTGAACATGCTACCATGGGCCGAATTTTGGTATAACACTGCATTTCAAACAACAGCTCAGATGACCCCTTTTGAGGTTTTGTATGGCAGGGCCCCACCATCGATTCCCCATTACATCCAAGACTCCAACAGTAGGTCCTTGGTTGACAACCAGTTGCGTGAAAGGGATAGAGTGTTATCATTACTCAAGGACAATTTGCGCAAGGCACAGGCTCGTATGAAATACTTTGCTGATCGTAAACGCCGAGAAGTTTCATTTGATGTGGGTGATTGGGTGTATGTGAAACTACAACCCTTTCGCCAACATTCGATTCGTTTGCAACGTCACACCAAACTGGGTAGAAGGTACTTTGGTCCATATCGAGTGAGTGCTCGAGTGGGGACAGTTGTATATCAGCTTGAGTTACCTGAGACTGCCAAATTACACCCTGTTTTTCATGTGTTCCTATTTAAAAAGTGCTTGGGGACTCTAGATCAACAGATTACGCCTCTTAATCTAATTGATCCAACTGCCACTTTCATTCTGCAGCCTACAGCTATTTTGCAAACCCGCATGGTGCAGCATGCTCAAGTACAAGTGGAGCAATGGTTGGTGCAGTGGGAAGGTCTTACCATCGAGGAAGCTACCTTGGAAAACAAAGACCATCTCCTGGCCATGTTTCCTAACTTGAACCTTGAGGACAAGGTTATTGTCAAAGGGGAGGGTAATGTTATGGTGCAAGACCAGGCTAGTACCAGTAATGGACCAAGAAATGTGAGAAGAAGCACTAGGCCCAGGGTTGCATCAAGTATGCTCAAGGATTTCATGTGGCAACACAGCTCGACAGATGCCACGTTAGGGAAGGAATAACGGCTCACACCTGTAAGGAGAATCTTCTATATAGGAAAATCATGTACATGAATTAGTTATGCTATTTTGTTGTGTCAGTACTATTCTCTCTCACCTACGTCCTTTGTTTTCTCATCCTTGTTTTCTTCGGCTTTTTGTTGTTTTCCCTAAACCTGTAATTCCTTTGAGAAATATCAATTACAAACGTTGGCTTATTTGTTGGAATATCTGGGCACATTCACTTTTTCATCGGTTTCAACACATAACATCCATCTTGCGGATAATGCCATATATTGCATACAATACGTTGGAGGGTCTTACAGGTTTCAATCATTTTCTGTTTTCTTCTCTAATTTCCAAGTCTTTCTCATTTTTATGGATCAAATTGATTCACATGGTAACGTCGAGATCACATACTTTTACAACTTTTTATAGCTTTAACCTATATTAGTGACTTACTTGGCAAAGAGAATCTATTTTCATAGCTTATCTCGGAACGATTAAATTTCCCTTAAATTTCTTGGTACTATAAAAAAGTAATTATATATATACACACATATATATATGTGTATATATACAAGGAGGCAATTATTACTTTTTTTGTTATAGTATATATATATATATATATTAAAAGAAAAGAACAAAATGTAAACAAAAATATTAAAAATAAATGTAAATACCTAGACTTATAAATAAATAAGATAATAAAAATATTAACTTAATATTTAAAAAGTGTAAGAATCAAAGTATTAAAATATTTAAATTCATCTAAATAAAAATATACTTTTCGAACCCTTATCTTGTCATTTACTTATTTTTCTAAGTCTTCTTTGTCCGATCAGTCTCAGTCCATGACTTTTGAAACCCTTACCGTACCATTTACTTATTTTTTTGAGTTCTTTCTCCTCAGTCCCTGACTTTTTGAACCATTACCTTACCATTACAAATATTTTACCTTCTTATTTTAAATTTTTAAAATTTGTTCATACAATAGAATGTCTGAATAGATAAAGTCTCTGATAAAAGAATTATTATTATTATTTTCATCATTAAGTTATCTAATTTATGAAAGTCATTTAATTGAATTTCAATAATTAGTTCTATAAAATTCCTTGCGCAACTGACGGGGGAAAAAGGTTACTAGTCAAGAACACCAAAGCATACTATACTATATAGTCTAAGAAAAATTTTGTCTTTTCTTCCCAAACTATTCAGATTCTTCCTCTTTTCTGGTACTCTACTCTCTTACTAATAAACTCGTTGGAGGGTCTTACACGTTTCGATCATTTTCTGTGTTCTTCTCTAATTTCCAAGTCTTTCTTATTTTTATGGATCAAATTGATTCACACGGTAGCGTCAAGATCACATACTTTTACAACTTTTTATGGCTTTTAACTTATATTAATGACTTACTTGGCAAAGGGAATCTGTTTTCATAGCTTATCTCGGAACCATTAGATGTCCTTTAATTTCTTAATGCTATATATATATATATATGTAAATGTATATATATATAAAGAAAGAAAATAAAATATAAACAAAAATATTAATTAGTACATATGAACAAGTATAGAATGATGCCGCGAGTTGCAATACTTTTATGAATATAGCTACATTCTTTTTGTCTTTGTTATCACTTTATCTATTAAATAGTTAAACAACATATGTTATAAAGCTTAATCTATAAAAGTATACCCATAAAAAGAATTATAGAATGTGATCAAATATACAATGTGAAGTTACATTGGAATTTATCTATATATTAATAAAAATGGTAGCAATAAAATATGAAGCGATACAACTGACTGATATTTATTTCTGGTCAAGAATGCCAAGCATATTAATTACATCTAATCAGAGGATCACAAACGTCATAATTATTATCTTTAATCAATTAATTGAAAAGCAATGTAACTTACAATTATTATGTATTTTCTTGTGATTTTTCCTATTTTTCTTCATTCATGTTAGTCCATTTGTCCATATATAGATATTATGTATTTTCTTCTGATTTTTTCAAATTTTCTTGATTCGATAGTCCATTTGTCCATATCTTTATATATACTTTTATTTATGAATTATTTTCCAAGCAATTAACATGGCAAGACATTAAAAAATTTTGTTGTCTTGCCATGTGATGAACACGATAAGTCCTTATCAAAAAACCCCTTTTCTTTTTCAGGGAATCACTCGTATCAGAATAATATTGTGTTTTCTTCTATATATAAACCCTTACCTTACCATTTACTTATTTTTCCAAGTCTTCTTTCCACATTCTGTGTATGTCTTTATGATCCCCTTACCTTACCATTTACTACCGAAGTGATAAACACGATAAGTCCTTCTCGTGCTGATATAATTGCCTTCTTGGCTTTATGATTTCTCTACCTTTATTTATGTAATTAATCTAATTCACTTCTTAAAATTTTAAAATTAGATAAGATTTTTCAAATTTTATTAAATAAGAAAACAAAATATTAGTTTAATATCTAAAAATAATAAAAGATACAATATATTTAAATTCAAGAAATATATGATAAAATTATAATTTAAAGGATTTAACTTTTAGAAAATTTAAAAATATTTTATTTTCACAATTTTTTATGAATTATTTTTATTTGTTTAAAATTATTGTGTTGATAAAATTATTATCATTATTTCAGAATTCATTTTATTCTATAGTTATATGGTCCTGATTATTTTTAATCATAATACAAAATGTTTATAAGCTTTTCAAAATGATAATCTCAGTGTTAAAATATAATTTTATATTTTGAAAATAATTTAAAATATTTGTGAGTTTATTCAAGATAATTATTTATGTTTATTTAATTACTCTTATTTTGATTTTAGTCTTCATTGACATAGACTTATTTCGGGGTAATCTCCCACATTAGGGAGCTTCTCGGCCTTTTTCATTGAGAGGAGGTATTTGTGTTTCCTTTGTTTTTCATTAGTTGGCTATTTGTAGGTGTCTCTTTCTCTGCAGGTTGGGTCCCGTTCTATTTGTGCGCACTTTGATGGCTCATAGTAGTCTACTCACATATTGTTGAAGGCAGTAGAGGGCTTTGGACTTTCTCTCTTCCTCCGATCATTGGATGCACTTGTGGTCTTTGTGCAGATTGCCTTGGAGTTCCTTTTCTTCATATTTGGTGGTGTTTCTGCTTGTGTCTTGTCTGTTGATATTGTTAGTTTCCTTTTCGCAGGAAGTCTCTTGTTTCCTGCTGGGTTTAGGTTTGTTCTGCTGTTAGGAGCACGCTTTTTGTGTCCTATGTGACACTTGTATAGAACTTTCTTGTAATCTTTTGTTTGATTTATTAATTCTTCTGATTTACTAAAAAAAAAAAGAAGACATAGACTTAGTTGCACATCACATGCATCTCAACCTACAGAAGGATAAAAATTATATAATTATATTTAATTTTTATCTAAAAATATTATTATTATAATATATATAGATAATTATATATATAATTATCTAAAAATTATATAAAATTAATTAGTTTAATTTTTTGAATTCTCAATAATTAAAATTAATTAATTTTATATAATTTTTATATAATTATATATATAATCATCTATATATATAGATAATATATATATAATTATCAAAAAATTATAAAAAAATTAATTAGTTTAAAATTTTGAATTCTCAATAATTAAAATTATGAATTTTGTTTCAATGTATTCACATATAATATTATCAATAATAAATTCCTAATAATAGAATCATATAGTCTAATATTATTCCTAATAAATTCTCAGTGGTAAAATCATACAATCATTTTAAGTTTTCCTTATCTT
>JAOTAX010000062.1:11682-22739 GCA_025629825.1 Erythroxylum guanchezii | reverse complement strand
TTGCGGTCGACCCTCCTGCCGCATTGTCCTCAAGAATCATGTTGATGACCCCAACCGGTCGGTCACTTTGTCGTTCGACATTTCTATCATCCCTTGTCCTGGGTCGTAACTTCGTGTCACGTCGGTCGATCGTATTTCTGTTCTGCCTTCCGCCCTCGTCAGTATTATTGTGCCTCCTAGGCCTTCGCCAGCTGTCAGGTTGGCCGCTTCCACCATTATTGTCTCGATCAGCATTACCGCGATCGGTATTTCTCCCATACTCGACTTGATCGTCCCCGATTTTTTCTAGGGCTGCAGCAGAGTGGCGATCGACCGTCACACCAATATGCCGAGCGGGGACCGGCTATTGTTCTGACTGAGACTGCAGGACTTGGCGAATCAATAGGACGGCCGCTTCCTCTATCTGTTTCTTGGTGAGGGAGGTTTGCGGCGGTGCCGGGGGATGTACAGTCAGCGGGCGCTGGGAATGGAGATGCGAATTGACCTCGGCATCGTCTTCCAGGGCTACGCTCTGTTCCTCATGAGTTTGGTTGTGAAGCTGTAGTTGATCATTCGAATGTGACGACAGAGTGTGGGAATCATGATGCGGTGGCGGAAGGGTGGTGGATAACCGCAAACCCATCTGTTGCATCGCAAGAGCCGGGACGGCCGCCATGTCAGGATTGGCTGCTATCGCCTGACTAACTTGTGTGTTTCTAGACGTGGTGTCCTAATGTAGGGCCCCACGGTGGGCGTCAACTGGTTCAGTCGGATTTTACTGAAGCGGAGCATCATTGTTTGGATCCATAATTCCGTATGGCTTTGACTGATGAATACCTGCAAAACAAATAATGGCTCGCCGGGGGTTGGTTCCCGGAAGGCCTCTCCGACGCTCAAGTTAGTATTTTGAGAGAGTTTCGGTTGCTGAGAACAGAGAAGAAGCTAGGGTTGTAATCTCGTACCTGTATCATGGTAGAATAGTACCTTATATACGACGTGAATGCTAGGTTTAGGTCTTTACGTAGATCTTTGTGTTTGCATGGGAGACTAACTCCTGATGGGCCGTGGACATGTGGAAAACGGGCCTGGGCCTGGCACAGTCGACCCGACCACTTACAATTTTTAATATTTTTTTTAAAGAAGAAATAGAAAAACATAAATCAAGCTAATAGCTTCCTAGAAAAAGAAATTAAAGAAACATGCATACACTGAAACAGCCCTTCTCTATGAGATAGATGGAAGTGTAAACAGCCCTTCTCTATGAGATAGATGGAAGAGAAAGAACTGGCTCTTAATGTTTCGGATATAAGTGAAGGAAGATGATTAATTAGTACATATGAACAAGTATGGAATGATGCTGCGAGTTGCAATACTTTTATGAATATACCTACGTTCTTTCCGTCTTTGTTATCACTTCATCTATTAAATAGTTAAACAAGATATGTTATAAAGGATATGATTTCATCATATCCTTTGGATACATAATTTTGAAAATTGACATCATATTTTTACTTTTTTAATCTCACATTTTCTTAATATAATAGTAATAAGTCTCTTAGATCTAGTAGCTTTAGTTATTTTAGTTATTTTATTTAGAAAATTAAAGGAGTTCATGAAACTTATAATTGTTAAGTTTTATTTTAAATTTTCTTGTAAATAAATAAAAGAGGAACATAAGTTTGAACTAAAATAACTTAAATTGTATATATCATAAACTATATAGCAATTTAAAATTTAAAAGTATTGATTAAGATCAATATCTTCAACCATATATCATATTTTAATGAATTATACATACATACACTTCTACAAAATATTTAAACTAAAATATGAGAAAATTTTCTATTTTGAAATTAGAGTTTAAAAATAAATTTAAAAAGTAAATCTTAATTACGGTACTTAGTTATCCAATTATTCTACATTTTTTTTTGATGTTTTTTGTCTCACCTTAATAATAATTAGTATTACTATTGTAGTTTCATAACACCTCTACTGAGATATTCGCTTCTTCTCTCTACCACTTAATAATAATTAGTACATATGAACAAGTATGGGATGATGGTGCGAGTTGCAATACTTTTATGAATATATTTGTTATTACTTCATCTATTAAATAGTTAAACAAGACATATTATACAGCTTAATTTATAAAAGTATAACCATAAAAATACTTAAAATTTATCTTGAAAAATATATAATAAAAATACATTTTAAAGATTGATAAAACTATAGAAATTTAAAATTTTTAATAACATTTATTTCAATAATTTTATAACTTATTTTAATTTATTTAAAATTATAGTTTGGATAAAAATACTCTATTTTGCCCACTTGACTCTCCACGGAGTAACATATGAACTGTTGATAATTTTGACTTTCTAGATAAGGGGAGATGAAGAGAATTGGCAAGGGGTAAAAAAAAACAAACACTAAAGAAACAAATTCTAAGGAGAAAATAGAAACAAATTAGCTTCATTCTAGCAAATTTAAAGAAGAGCCTTAATTTTTCTTTGATTCATTGAAAAAAATTCAAAGCAAAATTCGTATGGGTAACATATAAAATATATTTAATTGAAGTTTTAAGGTTGTATAATTAATTGTTTTATTATTATTGATTATTTATTTGTATGATTTTATTATGTTACATGTGAATAGATTCACTGAAATTAAATTTGTTTTGTTGACATCTTAAGCAAGGGACTAAGGGAGAATTGTGAATTTGAATTATTGAAGGGTTTAAGAATCTTTAAACATCCGCAGCACAAAGAATGTGCGGGCATTTATTATATTAAATTACATTGATTGGTATATGTTTTAAGAAATTAATTAATTTAAATTTTTTTGTCCTAGCTTGTATATTTGTTAACATAGTTTATCATATATTGTTAATCTTTTGAATTACATATTTGTATATATTTAATTATACGTATTTATTGATAGTTTATATTATTATTAATTTAAGTTTATCGAAAACAATTTCTCTACAACGTAGGATAAAGTTACGTACTATTAGACCTCTCTATATCCTATATTTTAGCAAAAATCTCGTTGGATGTTGTTGTTATAATTAATTTAACGTTGGATGTTGTTGTTACAATAAAATAAAAATTTGTTAATGTATTTACATTTGATATTATCACTAATAAATTTATAATAATAGAATCATGCAAGTCTAATATTATTTAATCTTTTTCAAAAAACGAATATTATATTTCTATTTTTCTAAAAGAATTGATGTTACAAATTCTTTTACTTTCCTATTTTTAATTTTTATAATTTGTTCGTATAATAGACTACTTAAATTTTAAGATGAAGTCTATGATAAAAGAAGTATTACTGTATTGTCTGATTTATGGAAGCCGTTTAACTAAATTTCAGTAATTAGTTGTATAAAATTTTGTTGCAACCGACGGTGACATCGGTTTTTAGTCAAGTTAAGACAAATTCTGACTCTTCTTCCCTAACTATTCAAAGTCTTCCTCTTTTATGTTAGTCGGGTCTTAGGCCTTTCAATCGTTTTCTGTTTCCATCTAAAATTTCCAAGTCTTTCTTATTTTTATGGATCAAATTGATCCACATGGTAAGGTTAGGAGATCACCATAAACCCTTACCCTACTATTTACTTATTTTTTCAAGTCTTCTTTCCACAATCAGTGTATGTCTTTATGAACCCTTTACCCTACCATTTACTACAGAAGTGATAAACACGGTAACTCCTTATCGTGGTAAGCCCTTATCGTGCTGACAATTCAGGCTCGAATACGGGCATTAAACATATTAGTTGGAGGGTGACATACGCTACAACCATTATCTGTTTTTTTCTCATTCATTTTCTAACGCTTTCTTCTGTTTTTTCATGTCTTTGTGTACATTTTTACCTAATAATTGCCTCCTTCTATATATATAAAAAGAAAATAACAAAATATAATCAAAAATATTTAAAATACATAGACTTATAAATAAATAAGACAATAGAATATGGACTTAATATTTAAAAGTATAATAATCAAAGTGTAAAAATATTGAAATTCATCTAAATAAAAATAAATTCTAAAATCTCTCATTCTTTTAGATATAATTTGTGCAATGAACAGGACAAGTCCTTGGTATGTTCTTATAACTTTATAAGTTTTGTTTTTATATATTTTTATAATTTATCTAATTAACTTATTAATAATTTAAATTTAGGTAAAATTATTAAATTAATTTAAAAACAAAATGTAAACTTAATCACTAAAAATACAAAAAGATATAAAATATTCAAGTTTTATTTGAGGATATACGATAAAAATAAAACTTTACTACAGAAGTTTAGCAAAAAATGTTTAACAAAAAAAGTCTTCTTTCCGGAGTCGGTGCATGTCTTTATGATCCGCTTACGCTACCATTTACTACAGAAGTGATAAACACGGTAAGTCCTTGTCGTGTTGATATAATTACCTTCTTGACTTTATGGTTTCTCTACATATATTTATGTAATTAATCTAATTTATTTTTTATAATTTTAAAATTAGATGAGATTTTTAAAATTTTATGAAATAAGGAAACAAAATATTAGTTTAATATCTAAAAATATAATAAAAGATGTAAAATATTTAAATTAGAGAAATATATGATAAAATTAATATTTAAAGGACTTAAATTTTAGAAAATTTAAAAATATTTTATTTTTGACAATCTTTTTATGGCTTATTTTTATTTTTAAAATTATTGTGTTGATAAAAATATTATCATTATTTAATAATTCATTTTATTATATAATTATATGATCCTGATTATTTTTAATCTTAATACAGTGTTAAAATATTATTTTATATTTTGAAAATAATTATATTTGATATAATTTATAATAATTGTTTATATTATAAATTATATAAAAATTACTAATATTTAATTATCATTAAAAATATAAATAAATTAGCTTAATTCTTTGAATTCTAAATTTTCTATTAAATTATTTAAAATTATAAATTTTCTATTAACAGATTCGCATCTAATATTATCACTAATTATAGAAACAAATAAGTCTGATATTATTTCTAATAAATTCTCAATGGTAAAAGCATACACAAGGTCACATATATTATTTTACAATTTTTTATAGCTTTATGGCTACATAAGTAACTTGCTACATATGCAAGTCATGAACACGGCGACGCGAATCCTTACTCTGCTACTGGCTTTATAATTTTTGTCCACATATATTTTTATAATTTATCTAATTAACTTATTAATAATTGGTAAAATTCTTAAATTAATTTTAAATGAGAAAATAAAGTGCAAACTTAATTGTATTCAAATATATTTCAGATTATTATAGAAAATTCAATTTTAAGAAGACTTTAATTCTATAACATGTCAAAAAAGTATTTTAATAATTTTTAGAATTATCTGTATTTATGTTGTTAATAAAAAAAGTGAATATAAGATGGGACCACCACCACAAACATGTTGAAGCACCCATCGGATGAGGGTCTACTATAAAAGGATTGTCGCTGGTCATCATGATTTATTCAATACGAAACCAGCTACACTAGAATTCGTTTCTTCAATACATCTGTCGAAACGGCAAGGATGATAAACTATCAACTGCGTTTCGTAGTAGTGGTAACGATGACGCTGAAATCATTGTTACTACTACTGCAAGGCTGGGGCTCTAATGCGTGCTTGGTGGAAGAGAGAGTTGCTCTCTTGCAGCTCAAAGCTTCTTTTAATTACACATATCCTGATGAACCCTACGGAATGGGTACATGGAAGAAAGACGTTGACTGTTGTAAGTGGAATGGTGTTGGCTGTAACGCCACAACAGGTCGAGTCTACGAGCTCACTCTTGGCGGTTTTAGATATGGCGGGCCTGTAGACAATTGGTTATTCAACGCCTCAATGTTTCTTCCATTTCAAGAACTCCGAAGCCTTAGTTTAGGCTACAATAATATTGTCTGCTGCGTGAAGAATGAAGGTTCTGAATGTTTTTATTTTCTTATCAAATCACTTATAAATGTAAATTATGTCTCAAAATTGTGATATTCTTGATATGCATGCAGGTTTTGAAAGATTGACGAATATGATCAATTTGGAATATCTTGATTTGAGTTTTAATAGATTGGGGAACGTCGTCTTACCTTCTTTAGCTGGTTTTTCATGGTTGAAGTCTTTAGACATCAGCAGTATTGGATTGAAAGAAATAAGCGGTAAATATAGGTTTATATATCCTAATTTTAATTATTATCAAAAAGCTATATTTAATCATACATATTCATAATAATAGCTAACTAATAATAAAATAAAATAAAAAATTCGGTTGGTTAATATATATAGAATTATATATATATATTATAATTTTGTTAATTATATTTATTATAGGTATCGAAGAATTACTGAAGTTGAAGAACTTAGAGATCCTTCGTTTGGGGTATAATGATTTAAACAACAACGTATTACCATTGTTGTGTGGACTTCACTCACTCAAAACTTTAGATATTTCTTTCACTCAACTAAAAGGATCAATCAACATAAAAGGTTAGTTGGTATTCTCTTTTTAATCATTAAAAGAAATAATATTTATATTTAATTGTGTTAATAATATCTAAGCAACTTTGCTTTTTTTGTTGCTCACAAGACTTGGTTGCCTTGTTCAATCTGGAGGAGTTAGTCGTTAGTGGCAACAACATTGACAAGTTTTTTGTACCTAAAGGTATACTCAAATCTTATTTAATAACATAATTAATTGTAGACTGCACATAATTTGTTCACTCATTCTGGGTATATACCATGCATGTTCTTTTTTATTTAAATAAATGTATTAGTTAGAATGCAAGCAACCCACCGTAAATAAACTTTGACAATTGAATTTATGTTTAGTTATCAATAAATTGCTTCTTGTAGATATTGAAGGTCAAAGCAACATAAGTGTCCTTTGGCTAAGCGAAGGTGTTTGCAACGGAAGTAGCTTTCAGCTGGAATCGTTAAAAGCGTTTCCAAACCTTGAGTCCCTTCATTTAGAATACAATAATTTTACAGGAGTATCAATTTCACAAGGTAAATTAAACAGATATTTTTATTTGAATTAAAATTAGAACTATCTTTACACTTATGTTAAATTTTATATAACTTTTTTTTTTCTTTTCTTCAAAATAGAGCTGAATAATGTGAAAGAATTATACCTAAATGAGTCTTCTTTGGATGTGAACTTTTTACGAAGTCTTGGTGCTTTTCGTTCTCTTCGGACTTTAAGCATGGACATGATGGATGCTTCACAGAGTAAGTTATAAATTTTAATATTTTCTTTTTCACTAATCTGTTAGAGTAATATTTATTAAATCTAATAATAGTTTTCTCTATAGTTGTAGGCATGTCTAATATCAATATGTCTTCGCTTGAGACTTTGTCGTTGTCACTTTCTAAGCTCACTGGCAGCATTCAAGGTTAGTTAATTTCCTTAATAATAAAATTTGAAGGCTCTATTGGTTGTCTATCTCTCTAATCTCCTTCTCTTTAATATACATTTAGGCTTATGCCCCTTCACAAATCTTCGTTCTCTTCGGACTTTAAGCATACAGGCGATGATCAATGGAAAGACCTTTCAACCACTCACTTTCCAGAGTAATTAAGTTGTATAATTTGTCAGTTAGTCTATATTTATTATTTCCTTTTTGAATAATTTAAATATGACAATAGTCTTTTGTATTGTTGCAGGCTTGTCAAATTCCAATAACTTTCTACAGTCCATTGCAAACATTACCTCACTCGAGACTTTATCATTGTCTGGTCTTGGACTCACTGGCAGCATTCAAGGTTAGCTAATTTCCTTAATAATAAAATTTGAAGTCTCTGATCGTTTTGTATCTCTCTAATCCCCTTCTCTTTAATATACATTTAGGCTTATGCCACCTCGCAAATCTTCAAAAGCTTGATCTTTTTGGGAATAATTTGAGTGGTAATTTGCCCCATTGTTTAGTGAATTTGACACTTCTTCAAGAACTGCATCTTTCTTATAACCACTTTATTGGAAACTTTTCACAATCTTCATTGAAATTTCTCACTTCTCTCACATCTCTATCACTGGATTGCAATCAGTTTGAAATTCCAAGTTCACTTTCTCCATTCTTTAACCACTCAAAACTCAAGAATTTTCAAGCTTATGGAAATGAAGTTTATACAGAAACTGAGGTGATCAATCGTAATTTGGCATCCAAGTTTCAGTTGGAGAGTCTTTTTTTAACATCCACTTCTGGAGGAGGATCATTTCCTGAATTTTTGTACCATCAACATGAGTTGTACAATCTTGACATTTCTGGCATTCCAATGATAGGATTGGGCTTTCCAAATTGGTTACTAGAAAACAATACAAAATTGGAAAGCCTTTATCTCTCCAATTGTTCTCTTTCAGGAACTTTGGGTTTTCCAGCACATAATCCTAATGCAACTTTAAGAAATTTAGACATCTCCAGAAATCATTTTTACGGTCGCATTCCAACTGAGATGGGTGCATGTTTTCCAAGGTTAGATTGGTTAGATCTATCGAAAAATGAGTTTACTGGAAGCATTCCGGAAAGTTTGTCTAACTGTTCTTTTTTAACGGGATTTTTCGTGCGTGATAACAAACTATCTGACAAAGTTCCGAATTGGATTGGAACAATGGATTTTCTTCAAGAGCTGGATCTTTCAAAAAACATGCTTTTTGGAAGTATACCTGCAATATTGGGAACTTCACAGTTGCAACAGGTTTATTTGTCAGAAAATAGATTGGAAGGACCTTTTCCCAATTTAATTTCCCATTCTAATAATTTGAAAGTTCTAGATCTCAGTCATAATTATTTAATTGGTATCATTCCAAAGTGGATTGAAAAGTTTTATAGGTTAATGTATCTTTTCTTGAGTCATAATAATTTTGTAGGAGAGATCCCAATTAATTTGTGGAAGATGACGAATAGTTTAAGGATAGTTGACCTTTCACATAATAAGTTCTCTATACTCTCTACCAATTATTCGTATAAGGATATAAAAAAAAATGATGGTTACATTATATATGCGGAAGGAGAGTTTGAATTTGTAGTGAAGGGAAATATTTTTGGTTTCAAATTGAAACGAATTTTTCATATGGGTTTTGTTGGATTGGATATCTCCAGCAACAATTTGAAAGGTCAAATTCCTTACGAATTTGGAAATATTCAAGGTATCAATCTTTTGAACCTATCACATAATAGTTTATTCGGACCTATTCCTTTCTCATTCTCAAACATGTCCCAAATTGAGACTTTGGATCTTTCTTGCAACAACTTGAGTGGAGCAATTCCTCATCAGCTTACAGAGCTAAACTTCTTAGAAGTTTTCAATGTATCTTACAACAACCTTTCTGAGGAGACACCCAATAGAGTTACTCAATTTGCCACATTTGATGAGAACAGCTACGAAGGAAATCCTTTCTTATGCGGGTTCCCACTACCAAAGAATTGCACTTCAGAAACACCCACACCACCATCTTCAAATGATGATGAAGTTGACGACGAGCTTGTCGACATGAATGTCTTCTACATAAGTTTTTCTGTGACTTTTACGATTATATTAGTCACAATTTTTGCAATTTTGTACACGAACCCATATTGGTAGAAAGCATGGTTCTACTTCATCGAGAAGACTATCGACAGCTGCTACTACCTTTTTGTAGATAAATTTTCTTTTTTTATCAAAATTAGGGAAAATATAATTTCTGGATGTAATATGTTATCTTTAGAATACTCTTTGATCATCTATTAATTTACAATAATAAACGATGTTACTTATAAATTATGTTAATGTCTATAATATCAATTTTATTTTTATTTCGATTTCTTAAATAGAGTTGATAATTATGTAAATTTGCTAAGCTCGATTATAAATAATATTATTTCTTTAATGTTTTTCAGCATTCTACTGAAACTCTCTGAAGAATAAAAGTAAGTATAGAATAGGAATAAAAGAAAAATAAGAATTTCAAACATGATATTTAAATATTTACTTCATTTTTCAACTAAAAAAGATTACTAATAAATAAAAAATTAATAAAAAAGGCTGAAAGCTAACAACCAATTTGAGTAATAATATATATTATAATTTTTAAAATTTAAAATAATTCTTTCTCTAGCTGGTGGCAGTTGTTCTGGTTTTGCCTATGAGAATGGAGTCCGAGATTCTCTACCATCACTTCTACGAAGCTTGTCCTTACCTCAAGTTCGCTCATTTCACAGCCAATCAAGCTATACTGGAGGTTTTCGACGGTCAAGATTGCGTCCACGTGGTGGACTTTAACTTAATGCACGGTCCGGCGCTCATACAGGCTTTGGCTCTACGTCTTGGTGGACCACCGCTGTTAAGGTTAATCGGCATTGGTCTGCCATCTCCCAACGGCCGCGACTCGCTTCTAGAGATCGACGTTCGACTTACCGAGTTAGCACCATCGGTCAATGTCCGGTTTGCATTTCGTGGCGTGGCAGCTTCGCGGTTTTATGATGTGAAGCCGTGGATGCTCCAAGTGAACCCCAAGGAAGCTGTGGCAGTCAACTCAATCGTGCAGCTCCACAAATTACTGGGACCCGACCAGGATAAGATCGATACGGTTCTGAGTTGGATCAAGAACCTGAAGCCGAAGATCATGATGGTTGTTGAGCAAGAAGCGAACCACAACCAATCCGAGTTCATGGACTGCTTCACGCAGTCACTATACTACTATTCAACGATGATGGATTCCCTGGAGGCTTGCGCTTTACAGCCAGAGAAAGTGTTGGCGGAGATGTACATACAGAGGAAATATGCAATGTGGTGAGCTACGAGGGGTCAGCTCGGGTGGAAAGACACGAGCCGCTGTCTAACTGGAGGCAGCGGCTTAGTGGAGCTGGGTTCAAGGTATTAAGGAATGCATTAATGTACATAATGGTGTGATAAGGATAGGATTCCACAATTCGTGGATCACTAGAAAATAGCCCTGAAATATGGAGTTGATTACTTTTTTCGTTTGTATAAATATGTATGTACAGTTTGCTAATTTACACACACAGAGCAATACGAATTATTCCTACCACCATCTCCAGTACTTCTTCCTC
>JAOTAX010000062.1:0-10709 GCA_025629825.1 Erythroxylum guanchezii | reverse complement strand
TCTGGAAATGTTCTCAATAATCTATTGACCAAACTTGTTAATTTGAAAAGGTTCAAGGCCAAAACCCTTTACCTAGTAAAATACATTTCCATTTCTATCTTCAGATAGGAATAGGTGTTGGCCACCTTAGATCCAAATGTTCTGAATCTGATGTTTTGATCTTTGCGGTTTTACAGAATGGAGTCTGAATGGATTGAGTTTGAACAAGCCAGTTATAGATACCCTTTGCCAACTTGCTAAAACCTCGTCTTTTTCACAACTAATATTTGGGAGAACTGGTGTAGGAACTGTGAGTACACTTCTGCCTTTCTTTATGTTTTTTTTTTCTGTATCCAACCTTTGCATGCAGTTTGAATTACTTTTCTCTGCCTCTTATTAATTTTGCAAATTGATGGAAATTGTAGGAAGGGGCACTATAGACAACAGAATCCCTTTTCAGAGGGTCTCAAGACTCTGTGATACTTGACTTATCATTCTATGGATTAACACCTACGTACATCTACAAACTTAACGGTGATGCTACTTTAATTTGTGGAATTCATGAGCTGAATCTTGAAGGAAATCCTATTTCATAAGAGGTTAGTTAATTAATTCTTTACGGTGCCATCGGCATGGATATCTTTTACATTTTTCAATTGAAAAAAATAACTTTAATCAGTTCTATGCATTCAGGTTCTAATAGTTATGTGTTACATGAATGTAGTATTTAAGAAATGCCATATATATAGAAATAAAGTACTGCAAATTTCAGTGCCATGTATTGCAGATTCAATATGTTTTAAAGTGTTATAGGATTTATCTTCAAACAAACATGCACTAACTAGTTCTTATTTTCCTTGCTCTGAATGTTTCCTATGGGAAATGAAGGTTATATAGTTATTGTTCCTTAGTTTGAGAAAACTTGACAGGAAGTTATTAATGCAGGGTGGGAATGCATTAGTATCCTTCCTCATGGATCCGCAGTGTTCTCTGAAAGTTTTGATCCTAAACAAATGTTAGCTCAGGTACATTGGAATTCTTCAACTGGTTCAGGCGTTGGCAGGTTTTGTAGCAAATTAGATGGAACATTAACATCAACTGATCGAAATATTCATTATACTTACCTGCCATTTCCTTTTCTGCAGAGAATGAATGTCTGCAGGAGCTCCATCTTGCTGATAATGCTGTCTTAAAGGAAAAACATATATTGGAATATGCTCAAGCTGCAAAAGAGAGGGTAAAAGGCATGACTTCCCTTTTGCAGCCTGAGACCAATGTATCTGAACTCTTTAAACAAGTTCCCATCAAAGGAATGTGGTAGTGAATGCTGTGAGTTTGAAGTTGCCGATAGTGAAGATGGTCCCATCAATATAGAAACTATGCCATCAGATCTAGATGACAGTTGCACAAGCTTTTGTCAGAAGAATTCGTCTATGGAGGGCCAATTCATCCAAAACTTGTCAACAGCCATTAGCATGGCAAAAAAGTTGCAACTGTTGGACCTTAGCAACAATGGCTTTTCTTCCCAAGTTGTAGAATCATTGTATGTTTTATGGTCATCAAGACAAGGAGCTGGTTTAGCTTGGAAGCATGTGAAGGATGAGATGGTTCATTTCTGTGTGGAAACAAGCAAGTGTGGTGGGATGAAAGTTTGCTGTAGAGGGTATTGATTAGTCATTTTCAATACTGGTTATATATAATTACATGGATTTTATGTTATTAGCATACAATTCAACTAATGAGTGGGGATGACAAAAACTGGCCGACGTGACAATGTTCAGTTGAGACACTAAAACAACGTCAACCGATCGATCAAGCCAGGTTTGGGTCGACTCTCTTGATGAGAGGTTGATCAGTTTATGAAGATTGTATTTAATTTGTGAATATTGCAACTAAGAGATCGTATAGATATGTATGAAATTTTTGAAGCCTATGAAGGCAAAATTTGAAGGAATAAGATTGGTATTATGTTAGTGAACATTTACATAACAATGTGTATACATAACAATGTATAACTTGGTTCCTCTGGATTGTTTCAACGAATCATCAGGTTGAAAACAAGATAAGGGAGGAGCTCATAGACAAAGAAGCAGAAAATTTGCCAATTTTTGAACCATAAGAACTAAACGACCAACTTTTTTTCCATGGTGCAGTGTGTGAATCATTAAGACTCTACCCTCCTGTTCCTTTTCAACACAAAGCTCCGGTGAAGGCCGACGTTCTTCCAAGTGGCCACCGTATCGATCCAAAGAAGGAAATACTGTTTTCGCTATATGCAATGGCAAGAATCAAGCCGATATGGGGTGAAGATTGCTCAGAATTCAAGCCAGAAAGGTGGATTACTGAGTCAGGTAGGATCAAATATGAGCCACCAAGCAAGTTTTTAGCCTTCAATGCAGGTCCAAGGACTTGTCTTGGCAAAGAAGCGGCTTTAACTGAAATCAAGGTAGTTGCTGCTTCTGTTATCCACGGCTACTAAATTCAGGTGGTGGAGGAACACCCTGTGGTTCCTAATCTTTCCGTGATTCTTCATACGAAACATGGTTTGAAAGTCAGAACAGAATTGATAGAAGATGTGTCAGCTAGGTTTAATTAGCTTATTGTCATTCTGCATAATTTTACAGATGTGTCATTCTAATTCTTCGTAGGGTATCTACAAGTTTTATTAACTTGTTTATTTCATGGATTATATAATCAGGTAAACAGATCGTCTGTATCAGATAATCTGTTCTTACTTTATTCATCAATCGGATAGCTGGAAACTGATGAAACAGTGTGGGGATAGATTATCTAGTACAGATGATCTGATCCATATAGCCACTGTTACAACCAAATAATCATCTTTAATTAACTCAATTTCTTGATTTCTCAACAAAAGATAACGTGAACCCTATGTGGAAGATATTAATCATGTGTTAATTAGTTAGATGATTAATTTAATTGTATTTTGTTAGTGTACAGTTACAGTTAGTGTAGACGTTAGTAGTTAACTTTCAGCATTTTGTACTCGTATAGTTGTACAAGTATTTTGTATATAATTGTTAGATACAATACAAACTGAATAAGAGAGTATTTATATTTTTTATTAAAAATTATTTATTAATAAATCAATAGTAAATTGAAATTTATTTTTAAAAATTATTTAAATGATATTGGCATAAAAATATTTTAAATGCAAGTGTAATGATCTTGTTTGAGTTTAAAGAAGAGAAAAATTATTAGAATGGAAAAACTTAATCTCTTTTTATTTCGAAGACAAATAAGAATTAAGAGTAAATATAAAAAATTATGCTTTTCTTGATTGACTTCTCCCGCCTCTCATTCGATAACTATAGTTAAAAAGTAAGAGTATTTTTTTGGAAAAAAAGGAATTGGACCCCGACGAGATAAAAGAGTGGACCAATTCGATTTGGATTTAATCCAAAAATATATAAACCTGAGCCTATTTAGGTTTTAGACATATTTTATAAAAATAAACTTAATTTTTTATCAATATAAAATCTTTATACCTAAATTTTAAATTTAGCCTGAATAAATCTAAATTAATCTATTAAAAGCGCAAAAAAAAAGAGTTGCTTGTATTTATAAGAGTATTTTGGATTAAATTTGAATCAAATTAAATTTAATATGTTAACATCAATCCAATTTTGTCCAATCGCCGTTATACGGAATTTTAAAGGGAGCAAACTTTTATTTTATTAGTTAGTTTAAAAAATTAAAAAAAAACTAAAAGGTTATAAATTTCATACTTACTAAGTTTTATTTTAAATTTGAGCCTAAACTTTCTTGTAAACAAACATAAAAAAGCACAAGTTTCTACCTAAAGAATGGTTACAAGCCTTCTCACACATATATAATAAATCAGAATAAAAATATTTTTATAAGTTGATTTACATTAGTTATTTATTTTATTTTTATTGATTAAAACAGACTTAATTGCACATCAGTCAATGGAAGAATATGGAAAAACCAACTTCTCTTGACAATTCGTGCTGGAATATTTTCAAACATACAGATTGAAAAGTCACATTTATGAACCCTTACCCTACCATCTACTTATTTTCAAAGTCTTCTTTATCTTGACTTTATGAATCCTTACCCTACCATTTACTACCGAAGTCCTGAATGCGGCAAGTTCTTAGCGTGTTCATGTATAGTTTTTGTCAAACATATATTTTTATAATTTATTTAATTGACTTATTAATCATTTAAAATTGTTAGATATATGTTGTATATATCTACTTATTTTATTTTGGTATATACTTATAAATTGGACTTATAAGACTTTTTTATATCTTGAATTCAAAAAGAACTATTTAGATAATGTTTTAGATAGTATAGAATCCTGTCCGGAATAGATGTTGTGAAGACTTGTGGAGTAATTACGTGAAAGTGGGGGCTGAAGGGTATTGGTGGAATTTTCTTTGTGAATTAAGTTGTTTCCAAAAATTACAAAGTGGAAGTTTGTGAAAAATACCTACGGCTGGTGTCTTAGTTCGAGTGTTTTGAGTGTGTAGGTGCATTGAAGTCAAGTGTGCACAATCCATCCTATCCTTAGGTGCAGGTGTGAGACGTCGGTGTGTTAATCTGGGTGTCTTTTGATTTGCAAAGCTGTCATGTGTGCCGTGCGCTACATGGTTTTGATTGGGATTATTTGAGCCGGATGATTTGTATTCACACTCCTGCGATAATTACTTTGGTAGTCACTTACGCTGAGCTGTAGTGGCTTTCGACTGGGAAGTATTTGGGCACTGTGTGTACGCTTTGCTGTGTGTCAATTGTTAACTACCTGCCGTAGCTTGATGTTGGAGCTGGCATAGATTAGTTCAGCTGGTGGAGAATTATTTAGATATATTTTAGAAAGCATATAGGAAACGTTATTTTATCTCAAGTGTGTTGTTTTTTTTTTCAGTTAATTAATCATTTGAGTTATTTTTATTAATTGGCTTTTATTAAGAGTAGTAGAGAAAAATCATCTATTGAAGTTAACACGTCAGTCGTGTTATTGGGTATAAAAATATTTCACGAGAAGTGAGTTTGAGAAATAGTGCCAAGGGTTAAGTGTTGTCGGCTCAGTAAAGCCTTGAGTAAATTTAATGTATTTTGGTGAAAGAATTAATCTGAGTGAGAGCCCCGCAGACATAAGCAAGGAGTGGCAAACAGAGTTACTAAATTTCTAGTGTTGATATGTTATTTTACTTTTGATTGTTTTTGTTTTTGTTTTTGTTTTCGTTTGTGCTAGAGACGACCATAGTAAAATTGGAAAGTTTGCGAAACTACTACTTCCTATAGTTTTTCAAAAATTATGATAAAATTCTTAAATTAATTTTAAATAAGAAAAAATACAGATTTAATCTCTAAAAAGTATAAAAAATATTAAGGGTTATTTATACTACAAAAATAAAATTTAAGAACCCTTATGATTTTAATTCTATTACTTTTTAAGAATTATTTTAATATATTTTGGTAATAAAAATATAAGTGAATATTAGATGTGACGTCATTATATATTTTTACTTTTTTATTGTCTCCCCACATGTTTACGTCAGTTAGCTGTATTATTAGTGCTAGAGTTTTACGTTGTTAATTAATCTATCTTGTTGTTGCGTTTTCTGTTGATTGGGTGACATAAGTGGGCTGGATAATTGTTGATGGTCAGCTACAACTTTATTGGATTAACATTTCTATGATTAAACGTTTATTGATTTGTGACGTTTTGTGACTGTTGTGCATGGGAAGTTTCAGTGACTATATCAAAGATTCATAGGAATGTTCTTGATAGACAACTTCTAGTCCTTTCATTGACGAAGTAGCATATTTAAGGAAGTTGTTTTTTATCTCAAGTATTATTAGTTATTATTTAATCACTTGAGGTGTTTATTTCATAATTTTATTATTAAACATTGTTCGAGAAAATCCTTTGTCGAAGTTAGTACCTGATGATAGTATTATTGGGTGTGAAATTCTTTCAAAGATAGTGAGAACGAGGGATATTGTTAAGGGTTGAGTGGCATCGGCTCAATAAAACCTTATATAAAATTATTGTCCTTAGTGAAAGAATTAAGCTAGGTTAGGATCTCGCAGACGTAAATAAGTTGTGCCGAACTACGTTACCAAATTTGTGATATTATTTATTATTTTACTTTTGATTATTTTTGTTTATGTTAGAGACGACCAAAATAAAATTGAAAAGTTTGCAAAACTATGCCTCCTACGATTTTTTAATTTAATATGGAAAGACCCACTTGTCGTGAAAATTCAAGCCCGAATATGAGTTTTTGGTCCAAGGAAGTTAAACATAGTAATTGGAGGGTCAAAAATAGTACAACCATCTTCTTTTCTGACGTTGGTACATGTCACTGTGAAAAAGTTTGTTTACTTCTGAAGTGATTTAATAAGGTGTAATTTGATTTGAAAATAGTATGATATATATATATATATATATATATATATAAAATTCTTAAATAGTTTATATTATAAATTATGTAAAATTATTAATATATAATTATCGTTAAAAATATATAAAAATAAATTAGTTTAATTTTTTGAAGTCTCAATATTTAAAATTATAAACTTTCTATTAATATATTCGCACCTAATATTATCACTAATAAATTCCTAATCATAGAAGCATATAAGTCTAATATTATTCCTGAGAAATTCTCAATGGTAGGGTAAGCGTTAAGGACTTTCCGTGTTCGTGACTTCGGCAGTAAATGGCAGTCCTTACAGGGCAATTCATGGTCGAATAGGGTTGAACATACTGATTAAAAGGTCACATATGGTACAGCCATTACCTGCTTTTTCTCCCTAAGTTTTCCAAGTCTTCTTTCTTTCTGTTAGTCTGTGACTCCGTGTCATTGCGGAAATTTTACAAGAGGTCAGATTTAATCATTGCACCGAAATATTTTCAAACATAAAACTTACTCAATATATTATGAAAACTTCAAAAACTAAAAGTCTATAAAATATTTGGTAGATATAATAATAATAATCATAATCATAATTATAATAATAATCATAATAAAGATAAGGATATTTTAGTCTTTTTATTACTTATTCCATTCTCATTCGAAGTTTATATTTTCAAATCAAGCATTGGAATAGAAATTCTTTATCTATTCAATTCTTTAAACCAAGCAAGGTAATACTCATTCTATTATATTCCTCATCTTTTCTATTCCTATGAATAACTATTCTATTCCTTATCTATTTCATTCCTTGAATCAAATAGGCCGTAAGAGACTATAAAATATTTGGTAGATAAAAGTCCTAGTTTCAATCAGTTTAGACTATAAACTTAAGGGTATTTAGATTTTGGACATATTTTTAAAAAATAAACTCGTTTGTTTGATTAAATTTAAATTTTTGGACTCAAATTTCAAATTTAACATGAATAAATCTAAATTAATATATTAAAGTGTAAAGAAAAAATATTTATAAGTATCTATATCTAGAAGAATATTTTGGCCTAGATTTCAATCAAATTAAAACTTAACATCAAATCAACTTTGTTCGGGTTTCAATGGTTTTTGTAATTCATATAAAAGCCACCCTCGTGTAAAGCCTTTAAAAGGAGCAAATCTATATTTTAGTAGTTTAATTTATTTTAGTTTTGAAAACTAAAAGACTTATTAAGTTTTATTTTAAACTTTAGTGTAGACTTTCTTGTAAAAAAACAAGTCCCAAGTGACCGAGTCTTCTTTCTCTACGTTAGTGTGATTGGTATTTCTTCCATTTTCATTATTATATAATCATAATATAACCACATTTGTAACTTAAATTAATAATTATCTTCTTATTCTTTAATTGTCTCTCGAATATATATATGTAAAAAATAAAACAAAAGAATAAAATGTAAACAATAATTTTAAAAATAAATGTAAAAATTTAGATTCACAGTTGAACCAGATAATAAAATGTGAATCTAATTTTTAAAAAGTAAAATGGTCAAAATATAAAAAATATTTAAATTCATCTGAATAAAAGATAGATCACACAGTAATATAAACACGCTAAAATGTCCACGTACCATTTCCCTTTTTTTCCAGGTTTTTCTTGTCAATACATGAGGAACATGCCTTCATGAATCCTTTCCTTACCCAAGTCATGAACACGTGCTTACTCCTTAGCGCGTTCATATTATTGCCTACTGGAGTACTCAAGTGTGGCAAGCCTGAAGCAACCCTTCTCTATGAGATAGATGGAAAGATAAAGAACTGGCTCTTAATGTTTCTTTAACATTAATATTCGGAAGATATAAGTGAAGGAAGATGATTAATTAGTACATATGAACAAGTATGGAATGATGCTGCCAGTTGCAATACTACTTTTATGAATATACCTACATTCCTTCGTCTTTGTTATCACTTTATCTATTAAATAGTTAAATAAGATATGTTATAAAGCTTAATCTATAAAAGTATATCCATAAAAAGAATTATAGAAGTTGATCAAATATGTATCGATATTTTCAAAGTTTGATTTGAAAGCAAGTTTTGGGCAGTTGGATATTCACCTAGAAGAACATTATAAGACTGCATTCTGCATTCCCAATGCTCAGTACTAATGGACTGTGATGCCTTTTGGATTAAAGGTTGCACCATCACTATTTCAAAAGTCCATCACCAAAATCTATAAGCCTATCCTTAACAGTGCATTGATCTATATCGATGATATTTTACTGTTTTCATAGACCCATGAGGAACATCAGGCCTTTCTTAAGAAATTCTTGGACTTGACCCAACAGTATGGAATTATGCTTTCGGCCTCAAAAAGCACAATTGGTACATCTGAAATAGAATTTCTTGTGATGCAATTCAATGATGGATTCTACCAGCCAGACCCACATATTGCAAAGGAATTACTGCAATTTCCAGATAAAAATCTCTCGGTAAAACAAATTCAACAATTTTTTGGAATTATCAATTATATTCGAGATTTCATTCCACATGTGGCCACCTTCACGTCAAGCTTATCTAAGTTCTTGCGTAATAATCTACCAGTTTGGGGAAAAGCGCAAATAACAGCTGTCTAGCATCTAAAACAGCTTTGTGAAAACTTCCTTTAAACATTTTAACACACCTTTCTGATAACGTGACCAATATAAGGATAAATGCCAAAACTGGACACGTGGCTTTGTATAGAGCATCTCATTATGAGATTCTCTGTATGGTCTATGCACAATGAAAAAGCATTGAGTTGTCTGCCGTCTAGCAGAGGATGTCCATAGATGATGTTGATCAATCACAATAGAACATTGATGAAGCTACCCTGATGCAACTAATATTGATATCTATTTCTGGGCAAGAATGTCGAGCATATTAATTATGTCTAATATAAAGATCACGAACGTCATAATCATTATCTTTAATCAATTAATTGAAAAAATATATAAAAAATTAGTTTAATTTTTTATATTCTAAATTTTCTTTTAAAATATTTAAAATTAAAATTTTCTATTGATATCTTCGCATCTAATATTGTCACTAATCATAGAAGCAAATAAATCTGATATTATTCCTAATAAATTCTTAATGCTAAACGAATACACAAGGTCACATGCATATATTATTTTACAATTTTTTATAGCTTTATGGCTACATAAGTAATTTTTTAATCATTTTTGTAGTTCATATAAAAATCACCCTCTTATTCAATATTTAAAAGGAGCAAACTAAAAGACTATAAATTTCATATTTATTAAGTTTTATTTTAAATTTTAGTCTTGTAAAAGGAAAAAACACAATTTTTATGACCTGAAGAATAGTTAGTTATACACAACTAAGTTGTTACTTATTGTCAGTTCTTCTCTCTCTGTTTCTTTTTGTCAGTCTCTAAAGAAGGCAGGGACTGTGGACGTACACGCTTCCCTTTATACCCCATAGGCCCTTCTCATCAGTTGAAGAGTTTGGTGACCTGAATTTGACTTGACTTCACAAAAAGGCTTCATCTCTAGGGGACCAGAAGCCCAGCTCACGAGGCGTCTCTCTCGCAGAAGGGACGTATTCCTTGTCCCCAATTATTCTGCCCCCCCTGTACCTCTTAAATCCAGGCCATTTACAACCGACGTGATATCCACGACAAGTCCTTTCTAAAAAAATCTTTTTTTATTAGGGAATCACTAACATTATAATAATATTTTGTTTTCTTCTATCCTACCGTTTACTTATTTTCCCAAGTCTTCTTTGTCTGGTCAGTCCACGCCTTTACGAACCCTTTACCAAACCATTCACAACCGAAGCGATGAACACAAGTCCTTGGCAGGTTCATATAACTTTATAAATTTTGTTTATTTTTTAATAATTTATCTAATTAACTTATTAATAATTCAAAACTAGGTAAAATTCTTAAATTAATTTTAAAACAAAATACAAACGTAATCACTAAAAATGCAAAAAGATATAAAAATGTTCAAGTTTTTTTTTGAGAATATAATATAAAAATAAAATTTAAGAAGTGAAAAGATTGAATTCTTTATCCTTTCAAAGCAGATTTTAATTTTATAAAAGTATAAAAACATTTATTTCAATAATTTATTTTATTAGTTAAAAGAGAAGTGAAAATTATTAGTTTATGCCCTACAGCCAATCGATTTGGTTGTAATTTAGTGACAAATTATTTAAAGACATTCTTTATCTTGTACATGTTTACATGTATATGATAAAGTCCATGGGATAATTGTACATTGCAAATGAAATTATAATGAGATTATAATTATGAGATTCATA
>JAOTAX010000059.1:30815-40838 GCA_025629825.1 Erythroxylum guanchezii | reverse complement strand
TAACTCAGAAGCTTATAACAATGCAGTCAAATGTGACAATGTAAAATAACTCCCCTTTGAAGCCCATCGAACTCAAGTCATCACTACATCTTCAAGAGGAAATGGTGATTTAGTCGCGCATAACTCCAGAAATCCTCACGACTGTAAGAACACTGAAGGCACCCATGGTAGCAACAGCAGCAGACGATGAAGTTGACAGTGGGAAGTGGACGAAGATGATGGATGAAGGTTGAGAGTGAGAGGAATGAGTGTCGGTTGAAGTGTCTTCTCCTTTTAGTGATTGTTGACCGACTCCTTTATAACCTAATTTGGTAGGGCTTTGAATGAAATGGATGTGGGTCGGGTCAAACAGTGAGAAAATTTCCCAATTTTGATCCGAGTTTTTGATAGTTCATCGCGGTGACAATCCTTTGCCACATCGAATTAATTAATTTACGCTGCGGCGGGCTTTTCCTACATGTATTTGCCGCGACAGTAGGTTCGGTTTGTTGCGGTGAACATCCTGTGGCTCACGTCCTTATGTTGACTCCATTTCAGCTCATTGACTCCCTTCTCCTTGAGGCTCCTACAATCAAAAATAGCAAATTGCAGTATCAATTGTCCTTAGAAAAATTTATAATGCAATTAATGTCAATTTGTGACAATTTTTACTATCAAATTGCATAAAATATAAGCACATACTCAAGGACTAATTTGAACATAAAATCAAGAATTAAGAGTAAAAAAGTATATTAAAACCCAAGAAAGTGTTGCCAATTTATATGATAAACTTGGGCTCAATCAGCTAGTAAGGAGGTTGATCAAACCCTTTATAGAGGAATCATTAGTTCTTTACTTTACCTTACGACAAGCAAACCTGATATTTTGTTTAGTGTTTGTTTGTGTGCGAGATTTCAAGCAGATCCTTGAGAATCTCATTATACAGCTGTCAAAAGAATTTTGAGATATCTATCAGCTTCTACTGATCTTTGCTTAATGTATGAGAAAGGTAAAGATTTCAGGTTAATTGGCTATTGTAATGCTGATTACGCTGGAGACAGGATTAATAGAAAGAGTACGAGTGGAGGACGTAACTTTCTTGGCCACAACCTGGTTTCCTGGTCAAGTAAAAAGCAAAGCTCAATTGCTTTATCCATTGCAGAAGCTGAATATATGTCAGCCACAAGTTATTGCTCACAGACGTTGTGGATCAAGTACCAGTTAGAAGATTATTCAATACAAGAAGAACAAATTCCAATCTTCTTTGACAACACAAGCGTTATCAACCTATTGAAGAATCCATTACAACACTCGAGGGTAAAGTATATCGAAGTTAAACATCATTTCCTACGAGACTATGTACAAAGGAAGATCGTCAGTCTACAGTTTGTTGAGACGAATTATCAATGGGCAGACATCTTCATTAACCCATTGAGTAAAGAAAGATTCAAAAAAATCAGACGAAACCTGAATATGGTAGGGTTAAGTGATCAATCATCTGACACGTCATGACCCAGATGATTTTCTCAGTTAAGAAGATAAAAGTTATAAGAGTTCAAGGTAACAGTAACACTAAATTATAGACGATAACTTATTTCATAAGAAAGTTTTAGAGGGAAATCTTCACAAAGCCTTGAGAATATCACCTACTCTAGAACACTTTTGAGATACCCTTAAATCGATTTGTGAAACAACTCTCAACACAACATTTCATTACCTTGTTTTTGATATCAAGTTCTCTTTGCTCACACTCTCAACTTCAGAAACTAACATCACCTCCTTGAGAAAACAGATTTGTGCATTTAGTTTTTTTTGTTGACTACAGATACAAATGGACCAATCAATGACTTATGGAAGACACATTGGTTTCGATTCCTTAAAGAACAACCAGATGGACATCTAATCGGAGATTGATGTAGCTAGATGGAAGAACTTCTTTTAGGTCCGTGAGATAGTTTACCTGAATGAAGTATATGAGTTTTGGAAGAATGTAAAGGTAGTAGAAGATACTTTAGTATCAGTGGTGGATAGATTGTCGGTCATAGTAACACTAGAGTCAATCGAGAAGGCTACTGAGTGTCCATGTGTTGGAGTAAAGGTCGCTCATAAAACAAGATGGATGACTCAAGCCAGTGCAGAAAAGGCACACATTAATCGACAACTCTATGGATGTAGTGACCCAAAGGAGAAGAAGGCCTCAACTCTTGTGCCGAAGACTAGGTTTCTACATGCGCTACTCTTCCATCGTGTTCTACCGAGAACAAGATTGAAGAATGTGGTGACGATGATAGATGAGCAATGCCTGTTCCATCTACTTAACCACTAACCCATAGATCTTCCACACCTAATTCTCAATTTCATGGTGAAGTCAAAAAGAGACTTGAATGCCTTACCGTATGGTATGCTACTAACAAGAATCTTCAGAGATTCTGTAATTTTTCTTGAGAGAGGAAACATCATTAAAGCGACAACTATCAGTAACGCGACAACTATCAGTAAAATGGGCTTGAAGAATCAGGAAAAGGAGGATACAGATTCCATGGCAAAGGCAAGGATTGAGGGGGAGCATGTTGTCAAACGTAGCTTGAGTGAAAAGGTAACTCCCACAAGGAAAACAAAATCTCAATCCACTAGAAGAATGTCTACAGAAGAAAAGAAGAAACCGTTAGATGAATTAATAAAAGTTAAGACCATTTCTCAAAGAGAAGAAAGCTAAGTGCGACAATTTGAAAGACAAGTGTCTCTAAAGAGAAAGGGGGAGACACTTCATTTAGAAAAATCCAAACAAGCAATACTATTAACCCTACAAGAACAAGAACAGAAGAAAAGGAAAAGTTTGACTCATGGTGGAGATTTGGGAAGGAAAGCACCACAGGCAACTAGGTCTTTAGTCTCAATTTTGCAAGAGAAGCTAGAAAATTTGACTATAGAAATAGAAATTAAGAGGAAGTTGGAGTTTGAAAGAAAGAAGCCTCAACCCCAACAAAAAACCCCTTCTAGACTGGTAGAAGAAAGTAAGAAGCAGAAGCGCAGTAAGAAAAAGAGTACTCCAACTGATGTTCGACAAATGAAAATGTCAGTTGAACTCAGTGTAGTACAGGTTAATCCTTCTCAACCTATGAGAAAAGAGGATTTGAAACTGAAGATGATTGAAGAAGTTCAACCTGTAAGGAGTAGAAGCTCAATAATCATAAGATAACCTTTAAGAAGGTTGGTCAAGGTATAATTCGAACTAATATTGTAAATAGTCGTTCAATACATCTGTTGAATCATGGAGAGAAAAGGTTATATGGTGTTCTGCGAGTTGAGAAATCACAACCATAACCAACACAGATGACCAAGTAGAAGTACACTATTTATCCAATCAAAAAAAGAACAGTGATAAAGATTGTACCTAACATACAACCAAGACCTTACATTGTACGAATTGAAGATAAGGGGAAAAAGAAAATGTATCCAAAAAGGATTACAAGTGATCAGACAGAAGATCAGATAGAAACAGAAGTGAGGAAAATAGAAGAGACGTGTTATGCAGTTCAACTAAAAGGAATCTATGTTTCCCACCATATCTCAAAAGCATCAGGAAGTCATTGTGGCAGCTTCACCACAAATGAAACTTCTGAGGTAGTTGGCATAATAACAGAAGGGCAGTACAGAACCATCAGAATTGGAGGTATTAATTTCAACATTGAGACTTTTGTACACCTAATCATGCACCTTAGACCTTTGAGCTCTGTATTTTTAATTAGAGATGTACTGCACCTTCTTAGAAAACAAGTTCTAAAGCTACCTTGACCTGATGATCTTGATCTCCCTGAGGGAAACCTATCATTCAAACCTCCTTCTATCACAATCATTGAACTAGATGTTTTACCTTTAGAACCATTTGTTGCTACGAACGTCTTTCCACCAAGAACAACCTAACACGATCCTACTATTGGTTTGGAAGAAGTTAGTCACATACAGCAGAGAAGTTATGAAGCCTTGGTAGAAGAAGTTGAAGAAATTCATGAGAAGGTTGATGATTTGCGTGACTCAGTGGGTGACTTACATAAGGAATTAGCTCATTTACGAGTGTCTATGGAAGAAGACCTCAAGTCAATCTGCACTAATATGCAACGAATGTTCTTTGAGATTATGAAGCGTCTTTAATAAGGATTTTTTTATTAATAACAAATAGGGGGAGAAGAGAAAAAGAAGAGAAAGTTAAGGGAAGAAGAGAAGAGAAGAGAAGAAGAAGAGAAGGGCAAAAAAAAGAAGATAGTAAAGCTTACAATTTTTTTTCAATTGTATATCTTCTTATAAATAATACTCGATTATCTTTCTAAAATTATGATTATTTATTATTATCAAAAAAGGGGAGATTGTTAAGTCAAAATGACTTTACGTCTAATAATTTTGGTCACAATTAAATAATAATAAATATTAGAAATAAATGAACTGTGCTGATAAGTGTGTTAAGAAGGAAGAAAACACGGAAGGAAGAAAAACATAGAAGGAAGCAAAACACAGAAGGAAGAAAAACATAGAAGGAAACAAAACACAGAAGGAAGAAAACAAAGAAGGAAGAAAAACACAAAAGGAAGTAAAACACAGAAGGAAGCAAAACACAGAAGGAAGCAAAGCATAGATGGAAGAAAACACAAAAGGTACAAAAAACAGACGATACGAAGACAAAGACACGATAATACGTTGGACGGTTAGTCAGTTAGAGTTAGTTACAGAACTCAACTGAATAACGACTTCTACAAGAAACAAGAATGAAGAAGTAGTTGAAGACGAAGGCTATAAATACAAGTCGAAGTTGAAGACTGAACGAGTGAACAAGTTTTTGAGATCTTAGTTTTTGAACTATTGTATTCATTGTGCAAAACACTAGAGCTATTTTTACTGTAACGAAGCTCACAACATCTTTCTAGTAAGAGAGAGGAATAGCTAAAAGCCTGAAGAGGCTAAGTGAGTGAAAATAATACTTGGTGTAAGAGACTTGAAGTGGCTCTGTAGAGAAAGAATACCGGTACACTTCAAGAAGTATAGTGAAATCTCATAAAGAATTCTGAGGACTGGACATAACCCACGGTTTGGGGTGAACCAGGATAAAATCGTTGTGTCAACTTCTAAACTGTCTACTTTAATTTCTATTATTCTTATACAAGTATATAGAAGTTATTTGCAATTGAATCACATAGATATTTTTGTATAACGTTTTGATATTCACTTAATAGCTTTGAAAAAGTTAGTTTCCAAAGAAATATCAAAGGGGCTTGTATTCGCAAAAAAGGATACACAATTCAACCCCCCTTCTTGTGCATTTTGTATATTGTTCATAAAGACTATACTAACAAGTGATTTACTTAACACACAAACCATTGTACCTTGAACTTGGTCTCCAAACCAAATGAAAGCTCTTATGGCTATGTCTCCTTCCTTACGATAATGTCTTCTTATTTTGTTGGACCCTATTTTCGAAGTCCAACATCAAACACGGGATCATGAAACTTGAGCATGGAGAAAGACTTAGAAGTTGAAAAGTTAAAGAAAATCCTTTGGAAGCAAAGCGGGATCACCGCGAAGAACATATATTTCGCCAGAGCGAACAAACAGGCAAATCCCCTTGGACGCTTCAGGAATTTTACGCCGCGGCGAGTGAATTAACTTTTGTCGCGACGAACCTATGATTTTTTTTTCGCCGCAGCGAAAACCTCTTTCCCAGACCCCATAACTTAAAATTTCCTATCAATTCAACCCAAAACAAAAATACTTGAACATAAACACAAGCAACCTTCCAAAATCTTATTTTCATTGTAAAACAACTTAATGCAAAAGGTTTGAAGCTAAAAGCAACATCAATCATATCTCATTAATAACCAAAGCAAAGGTTTTACTAAGCTTTAATGGGCATTTCAAGCCACATTACAAAATAAACCAAAAATACATCATTTGCAAAAGTAGAATTTCTCAAAATGCAACTAAGGCCTTAGTTTACAAACAAAACTACCTTCAAAAGCAAAATAAGCCTAGTCAGAGTGATGCCTTGATTCTTGACTACTCTATGTCTTGCTCCTCACCTAAAGATGGGATGGAATGGGAGGGGGTGAGCTTAAAGCTCATGGGTAACAATTTTATAACTAGTAACAAGCAAAACCATCGAAAACTTATTTTCCATTGTAACAAAAAAATTCACATCGAGTCACAAAGCATATATTTCTCAAGTTCATAACCAAATTTTCAATAATGCAAATCAGGTATGCATCAATCTTGTCAATATATCATGAGCACATATGCACATTAAAATGGTCTGAAAGGTCTATAAATAGAACGAGCTAGCACACTTCCTAAAAAGGGTCCTGTGTAGTCGTGAATAGAACGAGCTAACACAATCCCACATAGCGATTTTTTGTAGTCGTGAACATGAGGGAGTCCATGAAGAAGCTTCATGCCACTAGTGGGCAGGCGGGAGAAGCCTTTAGACAAAGTGAACTTGACAACAGAATGGACCAAACCAAACTCGTATAACATGCATTTCATAATCTTGCAAGCTTGTCGCCCAAAATGACAAATTTTCGAATCTTGATCTTGCTCAAACGTAGTATCTTTTCAAAAATCATTTTCACATTCTTTTCATAAATTAGCAGCACAATAAGCTCATACCAAACACATAACGCTTTTTCAAAGCATTCAAAGAGTTATAAAGCATGTTTATGAAGTAGTTAAAATCGTTTATTTCCATCATTTGAAAGAAAATATTAATGGCCTATTACTTAATCATAAAACTATAACCGACCTTGAAACCCTTGCTTATTACTTGCTCAAATGTGTCCTTCTTCTTGATCCTCTTGTCTCACTTGATTTCCTTAAACAATAACCAAAATTCCATTCAATTTAGTTCAATAATTGGAAAGTGACTACCTAAACAATTTCAGATTATCCTTGTGCATGAAACAAAATTCTATACTCAAATCCACTCCCAAAATTTGAAATTCTTAGAGACTGAATTTAGACTCAATTCCTTCATACAACTTGTAGCCCTATGTCTCTAGTTTACACCAAATTAAAAAAATCACTCAATTTGGACATCTACATCAAAGGTTATGCCCAAAATACCAAAACATGTCTGTGTAGGAAAACTGGAGTTCGTCACAGCGAACTTTTCCAGAAACTCATTTCGAAGACATTTTTTCGACATTCTTCAACTTTTTACTTCCCATCTCTCACATATAACCCATCTTAACACTAAAACACATCTTCTACTTCATTTCCAAGCTCATTTCAACCCAATATCATTGACAAACATATCAAAATTTGTCTTTGAACATTAACCCTAAAAGAGAACACTTGCCTATAGCATTCACTAATAACTTCCCACACATGTTAAGCTATATTTGAGTTTCATCTAATCAAACAAGATGGAATAATGCTCATACTTACTTGTTGATGCTTCGAATTCTTCAAAATCTTCAAGAATCTCCAAACCCTAGCTTTTTTCTTTTTCTCTTCTTTTTCCTTTGTCTCCAACGACACTCTCCCTCTTTCTCTTCTCACTTACAATTTTTCTTCTTCTAAATTCTACTCTTAATAACCATATAATATCCCTTTTGCCCTCCATATAAGCCTTATGTCCTAAATGCTTAAGCGTTATGCCAAAAATGCCCTTATACATTCTTACTTCTTCAATTTAACTACACCATACTATACTCTAACTTAATCTTAATTTCTCCATTTAATACTTCTAATACCATCAATCTAAGCAATAAATCCTCCAATCATTGACATGCTAACTAAACTCCAAACAAAAATAATTAATCAATCAAGACCTCAAAAATTAATTGAAATCATGCTTATTCAATAAGAAAAGAATTCTGGGGCCAACATTTCTCCCCCTCTCAAAAGAATTTCGTCCTCGAAATTCTTACCTAAGTCATTGAAGAGATGCGGATACTTCTCTTTCATAGCTTCCAACGGCTCCCACGTGGCATCTTCCACCGAATGGTTTCTCCATAGGACTTTGACTAGCTGAACTGTCTTATTCCTAAAGAGCTTCTCCTTGGTGTTCAAAATCTCTACTGGAATCTCCTCATAACTTAGATCATCTCTCAGCTAAACCTCAGTGGTCAGAATGATGTGGGAGGGATCTGACTTATACCTCCTCAACATGGACACATGAAAGACATCATGTATCTGAGACAATTCCTGCGGTAGTGCCAACCTATAGGCTAGCGGTCTAATCCTCTTAACAATCTCATAAGGACCCATATATCTAGGACTCAACTTGCCCTTTTGCCAAACCTCATTACTCCTTTCCAAGGAGATGTCTTAAGAAACACTTTCTCACTAACTTTATACTCCATTTCCTTTCGGTGTGCATCAGTATATCTCTTCATTCTATCCTGAGCTGCCTTAAGCCGTTGCTTGACTAAGTTGACCTTGTTGATTGTCATCTGAATCAATTCTAGTCCTATTAGTTTCCTCTCCCCTTCTTCATCCCAGCATATCGGAGTTCTACATCTCCTTCCATACAATGCTTCATAAGGAGCCATATGAATGCTTGAATGGTACAAATTATTGTAAGCAAATTTGACCAATGGCAAATGCTCATCCCAAGCTCCTTTGAAATCCATCACACATGCCCTGAGCATTCCCTCAAGTTTTTGAATAGTCCTCTCAAATTGACCATCTGTTTGGGGATGAAAAGCAGTGCTAAAATTCAACTTAGTTCCTGTAGCCTCTTATAAGCTTCCCCAAAATTTCGAAGTAAATCGAGGATCTCTATCGGAAACTGTGGAATCTAGAATCCTATGTAATCTCACTATCTCATCAATATACTTCTTTGCTAGCACATGCAGAGAATCAATCTGTTTAATTGCCAGAAAA
This sequence comes from Erythroxylum guanchezii, assembly GCA_025629825.1. Taxonomy (NCBI): domain Eukaryota; kingdom Viridiplantae; phylum Streptophyta; class Magnoliopsida; order Malpighiales; family Erythroxylaceae; genus Erythroxylum; species Erythroxylum guanchezii. The sequence goes on along the minus strand of JAOTAX010000059.1, from coordinate 31,988 downwards.
TGGGCTGACTTTGTCAACCGATCCACAATAACTCATATGGCATCATGCTTCCTACTGGTCTTGGGCAAACCCATCAGAAAATCCATGGTTACTCTTTTCCACTTCCACTTAGGAATGGACAATGGCCTTAACTTGCCTGAAGGTGCCTGATGTTCAGCCTTGACTTACTGACACACTAGACACTTACTTATATACTCTGCTACATCCCTCTTCATGCCTTTCCACCAGAAATGCTCTCTCAAATCCTTGTACATCCTAGTGCTCCCTAGGTGCATGGCATAGGGCGCATTGTATGCCTCATCCAATATCTCATCCTTCACCTCCTTGATATTCGGAATACAAATTTTGTTTCTTAATGTCATAAGTCTATCATCCCTAACTACCACTTCAAATTTCTTACCATTCTGAATTTCTTGTCGGAGCTTGCTCAATTCTGCATCATGTGCCTATAAAGTTAGCAAGAATGCAATTTGGTTCCTTCTATTTTAAGCTTGTCTTAAACTTGGCCATCTCTTCCAACAAAGGCAAATAAACTGTTCAAACATGGGCTATTGATGATTTTCTACTTAAGGCATCCGCCACTACATTCGCCTTTCCAAGATGATATTCAATCATCAAATCATAATCCTTGAGCAACTCAATCCACCTTCTCTCTCTCAAATTCAGTTCTTTCTAGCTCAGTAAGTACTTGAGACTCTTATGATCAGTAAAGATCCTCATCTGAACCCCATATAGATAATGGCTCCAAATTTTCAAGGAAAAGATTACTGCTGCCAATTCCAAATCATGGGTCGAATAATTCAAATCATATGGCTTCAATTGCCGTGAGGCATAAGCTATCACCTTGTCTCCCTACATCAATACACAACCTAAACCCTTCCTAGAAGCTTCACTATACACTGTATACCCTTCATCTCTGGTAGGAAAACTCAAAACTGGAGCACTTGTTAATCTGCGCTTGAGCTCCTTAAAACTTTTCTGACATTCCTCATTCCAGATAAATTTCTGATTCTTCTCAATAACTTAGTCATCGGAGTAGCTATTATGGAGAATCTTTCCAAAAACTCCTTACCTTTGTCACTATCTTGGGTGCATACCAATTCACCACTGCTTCAACCTTCCTCGGATCAACATGTACCCCATCTTTCGAAATCACATGTCCAAGGAATATCA
>JAOTAX010000059.1:8920-30715 GCA_025629825.1 Erythroxylum guanchezii | reverse complement strand
CATTTTTATAATTGAGTTAATGAGCCATAAATGTTCTTTCAAATATATGGAATTAAATGATTTCCAACTACTTTGAATATGTGTATTTATTGTTCTTTAAGATGGTTTGAAATTGTGTATTGATTGTTCTTTAGGATGGTTTGAAATTGTGCCATAAAGCTTAGTATATGAATTTTGTGAATGAACTTTGAGTGATATGGGAATGATTTCAAAATTATTCCAAAATTGTTGTATTTTGTGGCTTTTGGATGATTTGTGAAAGGGTTTGATGCTTGGTATAGGAATGTGTTTGAATGAGTCGTGAAACATTGATGGGAATGCATATGAAGTATGCCATGTGCATGTCAAACAAGTTTTAGAAATGTGCCATTTAGGCAATTGGTTTTCAAGTCATGAATTACATGCTATGTGGGTTTGGGGTGGTCCCTTAAGTATGTCAAGTGCACTTGTCAAAAGGCTTCTCCCGCTGGCCTGCTAGTGGCATGGAGTTCCTTCATAGACTCCCCTAAGTTCACGGCTACACAAAACCGCTATGCAGAAATGTGTAGTACGTTCTATTTGGATTCACCCAAACCATTTCGATGTGCTTATGTGTATTTATGACAAATTTGATTAATTCATTATGTTTGATGTTATGAATTGCTTGATAAGTTGTGAATTTGGGAATTATATGTTGCATAGTTTTCAATGTGAATTTTATTATGGAAATGAATAATTCAAGGGTTTTTGCTTGTTACTCGTTATAAAACTGTTACCCACGAGCGATAAGCTCACCCTCCATTCCTTCCTATCCATAGGAGATGGGCAACATTTCGAGTGATCGAGTCAATCGACAAGGCGTCACTCCGATTTGCATATTTTTGTTCTTTTGAAGATAGATTTTGTAAAACAATGCTTTAGTTGCGTTTTGAGAAATTGTATTTCTTGTCACATTGGTATTTTGGAGTATGTTGTAAGGTGGCTCGAAATACTCACTAAATCTTTGTAAAACTCTTATTTTGATGTAAACAAAATATCCATACATAATGTCTGCTTATGGCATTTCAAGTTTTTGCATTGCCAATCTTAAGTTTGCATATGGGTAGGAAATTGTGTTTTGGCTTTGAGAGAAAAACTGCACTAATCTAGGATGAATTTGACCAAGTTGTCTTCAAAGAAGTAGTAGCTTGCCCTTCTAGCTTTTCAACGATATAAAGTTTGCGAATTTTGGATGTTGGAGTTGAGAGATATGCTTGTTTTAGTAGGTGATGTTGCTTAGCAACTTTCACCCAAAGATTTCACGGTCTGTCATATTAGTTTATACGGTCCGTGTTTTGACCCTCCAAATGACAAAATTTTAATTTTTGGTCTTCATGAAAGTTGTATCCCTAGAAGTCTTCTTTCAAACCGTCTAAAAATGAAGTCAATCCGACATCTATAGTGAGATTTATGGCGATTGCACCAAAGCATGTTCAATACGAGGAAGGCCATGAACATGTTGGATTCGTTTGGCCATAATTTCTTAGTCTGACCTCCGATTGAGGTGATTCTTAAGGCGTTAGATTCCTATCGCGTTTTTCTACCTCTACATAAAAATTGGTAGCTTTTTGGAGTTGAATTGAAAAAGATTCATCGAAAGAAATTAAGGGGTCAATTGGGAGAGCATGTGTGGGCCATGAACATACTTCGAGTTTTTAAGCATATCTTGAGCTATAGAGCTCCGAATGAGGTGATTTTTGTTTCTAAATAAACTAGAGACTAAGAGCTACATGTTTGAAGAGGTCAATTATGATTTGTGTGATTTCATTATGTGGCTCGCCTTTGTGGCTTGAGATGTTATGAGAATGATGTGAAACAGATGATGCCCAATTAGGGTACATTGGCATAACCCTACAAGGAAATCAGCTCCGCTTTAAGTTTTCGGATAGTTGGGCTCCAAAATTGGGGTCCAACAGTGTTGGTTCCAGACAATATATGTCCGAGGAGTTTGATAAATCTGAGATCATTGAAGTGCTCCTTGTATGTGAATTGGATTGAAATAAGTGTACATAATTTGATTGTTAAATGTCGGACTACAGTCCGATGATAAATGTGCTCTGGATGTGCATTTGCATATAAATAAAAATGTGATTCTCAACTTTAATGTTAAATATTGGACTAAGGTCTGATGATATGCGAATGCGATTGAATGAGAATATGCAAATGTGATTGATGCATTCCATTTCATGAATGCATGAAAAATAAAGACAGTTGTGACCAGAGTAGCCGTCGAAAAAGAGCTTAAAGCTTAGATTGTGAAAAAGAGCCTCTAGCTCAGAAAGTGATTAAGAGCCAAAGGCTCACTATGTAAAATGAGCCCAGTATCTTCAACAGATACAGGACAGTTATCAATGAGCCCGATATCTACAATAGATACGGGACAGTTATTAATGAGCTCGATATCCACAATAGATACGGGACAGTTAGGCACTCGGTCACAACAAAGTAACAAATGAAAAGTGAGTCTCATGTGCACTACATATGCATAATATGAATGATTATAATGTGTTGAATGTAAAATGTGAAACGACGGATCAAGTGTATGTAATTTAATATGATTATCAAATAAATGATGTGAATTGTGTGTTATGTGACTGAGTGAGCCATCGATGATAGTCACTCACTGAGTTCGCAAATCTCACCCAAATTTGCAACTATTTTTCAGGCTCAGACGAGTACCCCATTAGAAAAACGGGAGTATACTTACGACATTCAAGCGAGAGATAAAGGTCGGAATCAGTTGGCTCATTTATACTTTCTTATTTATGTATTCCGCTATTTTTTTATAATGCGTATTTGAATATGTTTCTGCATGTAATAACTTTCCATATTGGAAAGGTTTGTAAATGAGAATGAATTGGAGTGTAGCGTTAACAAATGTGATTTTTATGTTATAAAAGAAAAGATTGGGCCCGATTTTGATTACTGATTTCTGCATATGCTTATATTGTTTAAAAAAATATTTGTACTAAAAGTTTGAGTGTTTGATTATTCTAGCATGCCACCCTCGTGGGACATAGACCCAAACATCACTCAGGATGTTGGGTACGTGTCTGGCGAGAGTGGGGTGTTACATGAGTTGAGTTTGCTTATGTGCAACAATGAAAATTAGTCATGATGTATGTAGTAGCTTGACACTTGAGTTGGCCAAAGTTTGAGGGATTGCATATTTTAATCTTTGTGAAAATGAAGTGATAGAATTTTGTTGGTTGTATTTGATTTTTTCTTGAGGACAAGAAAAAGTTTAAATATTAGCATATTGATAGGTATAGATTGCATTGTATTTTTGTAGATAATATATGAGGTGCTGTGATGAGTTTGTTAGTGTTTCAGGGCATTCAGAGAAGTTTCGGAGGAGGCCTGAACCAAAACACAGGCCCATAATTATGACAAGCAGGCCACGACCATGACAGAAGCACCAACACTACCACGATCATGATAGAAGCTCGAGCACAGGACCACAATCATGGGGAGTCAGCCATGATCATGACAAAAAGCAAACAAACTGACCACAATTGTGCACTAAGGGCCATGGGCGCAAACAGACGCAAAGTTGCTTTTGGATTTGAGTTTTTAAGAGACATTTCAGACCCAGGAAGGATACTAGGGTTACCTTAATTGGAAAAGACTATAAAAGCATTATGAGGTAACCCTAGAAGTAGCTTAGACAATCAGCCTACAATTGGAAACTCTAAATAAAAAGAGAAAGAAGAGAGAGAAAAAAGAAGGATAGGAAGAAAAGGAGGGTTCCGACGCTGAAGCTTCCCAGATTAAGTGATTTCTCGATGCCGCAGCTTTCTTTAATTGTCCAACCTAAGTTTCATTTCCTCACCATTAAGTTTCATTTACTCCCCATTTCCCTTTTTATTCATTTGATGTGTAAGGTTAAGATGAGTTATATGGTTATGGATTTCAAGTTGTTAATGACGTTCTAACTTTCCCTTCAATATTTTGCTTAGATTTAATGTTAATCTTGTTGAATTATGTTTATTTGGTTTGGGTGTTATGATTGATTAACATATTTGCATGTTTTGATCAACAAATTGAGAGGGCGAGCCAGATAAAAATGATTAGATCATATTAATGAGAGTTAGGAGATCTAATTGACCATTTAATCAATCTTGTCAGTAATTTCATTGAGAGAGATCCCATGCGAGACCTGATTGTATATTAGAGAGCTTTAGAACTAATTAGAATTATGGATAATTTGTGAATTGATAGATTACAAGTCCATAATTAGATTAGGGTTTATAATTAAGGGAATGGTTATAACTCGAGAGAGAGTAATCAACCCTACAACTGTCTAGAACCGACACCTCATAAACATATAAATGGTTGATTAACATTAATGATAGATAAAATCCCCTCTCTGTCATAACTTTATTATATCTCTTGACAAAATTTCATTGTTACATTATTTGTTCGTTGCTAGTTTGTTTGATTTAGTTTATTTTTCAGTTTACTATTCAAATTTGAGTCTTAAACAAAGCACAACTTGAATTAAGTGGTGCCTAAGCATAAGCTCTATGGGACGATATGTGCTTCTTACTACAAGTAATGACCCGCATACTTGCGATTTTTAGCGTAAAACAAATAATTTGTTTTTGCAGTAAACAATATTCATTTTGATAAGTATGCAATAGCAAACAAAACCAATTATTTGATCAAGGAGATACTAGTTGTTCCATTAAAAGAAAACGGAGGCTAGAGTGATACAGTTTTACATTGAAATTGAATGTATTTGAATAGTACTATGATGGCCTCCTTTGACTAAATAGCTTTGTAATTTTGACTTGTCTATCTTTATAGGCTTTAATGAAATATTTTAATTTAAAAAAGACATTGTAATAGAAAATACATAATCCTAGATTATCAAATCTTCAAGCTCTTAAAATATATTGTAAGACGAAGCCCCACATGTTCAATGTAAACATGGGAGACTGTATAAGAAAACCCCCAACATATACGTACTGATATAGATTCTTCAGTTTCTGTTCTTTCTACGGGCAGTTATATCTGAATCTTCTCAGACTGTCTCTTTATGTATGTCCAAGAACTTCCCTGCTAACCCCACTTCCACATGAAGGTAACATCAGTAATAACCAGAATTGGAAAAGGAAAGAGAAAGAAATGCTTCCTCACCGTGAGGCAAAAAGAAACCAAACCACATCCAATAAATACTGTGGCTCGTGTAAATGAAATCACCCCTGTAGTGGTTGATTTGTATAAAGAAGTGGCAAGTAGGGATAGGCTAGTAGAAATATGCAATGTGTCTCATGAAAAGAACTGAAAACTGTAGGAATCCATTGACAAATTTCCCACTTAGTAAGATTTTGTCATGTCATATGTGTATGTGTACACAGATGTCTCTCATCTATATGTCTTTTCAGTTTAAGTGTTCTTTGTAGCAGTTTAAGTGTTTCACTTTAGTATCAACCATGGCACATTTAGTTTGTCTTATTGATTGACTCTAGAGTCCCTCATCCCAAACACATGTCACGGGCTTTCTAGTGTGTATTGTCTTCATTTTATATTATTAGTTGCTCTTTAGCTGGATGGAGAGCCTAGTAATGATTTTTATTTGAAAATTGTTAGCCATTTCTAGGCTGTGATCTAGGCATTAATAACATGCAATTAGTAGTATAATAATGGATTATTAAATTGGGAAGATGAGAGAGGAAGAGTCACTTCACATGACTTAAAGCTAACTCCACCCAACTTCCACCTTCGGTATTATTAAAAGGAAGCAGGTAGTGTCATTTGGAGTACATGGAAGGGTTTAATTGAGTCACACCCACAATGTTTGGATTGTTTAAACAATGCTTTGAAACATATCTATGAAAAGGGATATCCAACTTGAAAACTAAGTTACATTGGTACCATCTTTCTAAAATTTTTAATGCTTTCTAGATCCTTTAAAAAATAATTGTTTCAAAAAGAAACAAAAGGGTGATTAGAAAGTTAATGGATTTCTAACATGATACATGATCATGTCTGAATTAAATCTTACATTAATTAATGTTTCATAGACCTTCATTGGTTGTTTTTTTCCTTGATAAGCACAACTTGGTGGACCATATTCAGGATTCGGGTGATCTTTAAAACGATAATATCGGCATCACTTCAATCAACAAGAAAGTAGAACATGATTGAGGCTCCTAAAAGTGTTCTAATATTTGATCGTGGAAAGCATTGTAAGAAGAAGAAGAAGAAATAAAAATATATATTATGCTGTGAGAAACCTTTCGATTTCTTTTTTATTAAATTGTTAACGTAATTCGACTTTTATTCGTAGTAATATTTGAATATTAGATATTAATTAATTAAGTAATTAATTGTATTTTATAAAATTTTATTTATAAACTAAAATTTATTTATTAATATATGTTTTATTATTAAAATCAATATTATTATTTGAAATTGACTATTTTATATTTTATAAATAACTATTTTAAAAATGAATTTTATATATTTGAAGAAATTTTTATCTTAAATATATTTATTGAATAATTATCAAATTCTAATATTTTGTTTTTATTATCAAAGAAATTTTTAATTAATTATAATAATTAAATAATTATAGTCCAATAATAATTAAATAACATATCAAATTAATATCAAATTAGATTATAATGAAAATTTAAAAATAGAAAACTAATATTATTTACAAATTATAAAAACTGAAAAAAAATTAAAATTCATTCAAACAAATTCTTTACTAAACTTAGAAACAGAAGATAAAAAATAATACTAGTAAACTACACTACATCAAATAATCCCTTAGGAAACAAGGCAATTGTTTCACCCGCACACTTTTATATGCGTGTGGGTGTCCAAATGCAATGCCCCCGAATTTGCAAATGTGGTGGTCCCAGTGTGACCAATTTTTTGTGTGGGCCTATCAAGTTCTGTTCCGAGAACAAAGAAAAACCAATTGGGTGTACCTCCCATGTGTCACCCTCTATTAGTGGAGAAATCCTTGCGCCTGTGTTTACCTACCCTCTAACAATTCGTATACTTGTAGCCTTAGACATGGTATCTAGGTAGTACCCTCGTCTAGCTTCTTCTTCTCCCTTTTTTTTTTTTTTTTTGAGCGATACATAGTTATCTCCAAAACATGAATAGACGCCCGCATGTTGTGTTAATCTTCCTGAAGTCATAATTAAAATTATACATTTTTACTGTACATATCGATGGAACTTCTATCCGCAAGGACCGATTTACTTCTTCCAATTAGCCTAGAAAAGGAAATTTATGAAGAGCTACGTGTTTCTTAACCAATTTTTTCACTAAAATTTAAATTCATTAAATCCATGTGAGAAATGAACTCGTTCAATTGCTTAGTAAGTTGGATCTTTTAGAGTTCTATTTATGTCAGAATTGATTGAAGACCAGTGGGACATCTAATGAAGAATTGATGTACAAGCCTTTAATTGTACTTGGACACAACTGGTCCCAACTACCATAACATTTATATGCCAACTCTTAAATCTCTTGTGCAATTTTTCTTTTAGGTGTCTTTCTGTCCGAGTGAGACCAAGTCCTTCCTAAGCCCCATTAGTGGTTGATAGCGTCCCAGTTTGCGGGTTTTTCTAACCTTCCCAAGAGTGAGAAAGGCCTAAAGGACAAGATCATTGGATCCAACATAATAAACCAAAAAGGTGCTTTGATTAGCTTTAGTAAAAAATAAATAAATTTCCTAGACCATCGATGATCATAATCTAATACACTTAATCTGTATGCCTTAACAATTATTTCAAGCCTCCTCTATAACCCCATTTCAGAGACCTAAAGATATGGGTCCACCACCAAATGATGCAGAAAATGGGTCATTACAAGTACCCCATTTCTTTTCCCCAGCTTATACAACTTTTTTTGAAAATTGAAGAAAAAGGACTAGCAGACGCAGACCCATATGGCATATGCATATATTATATAATTATATAAATCAACCATCGGGCTGCTATGACAAAATATAATTACCTTGACTTTCCGAAGCCTACCCATAGGTCATATTAACCTCATGTGTGTGGATTGGAATTTGCCACCTGGGGTTATCTGAACTAGCACTAATCATGATTAATCATCGAATCTAACGGTCTAAAAAGAGCATAAGCTTTCAATTCATGAGTTGGATTCGTAGAGATTGATAGAAGATTTTCTTACACGGGAAATTTTGACTAAGCTGAAGAGGGACTTTGAATAAGAAAATAAGAGAGCAGGAGGACGAGGAGACAAGGTGGGCCATGATAGGAGTTGTGATGAAGACTTGGGAAAGAGCTTTTGATCTAATAATACACATTAGTATTCATGGTCGCCAAGTGGGGTTTTACCAAAGTTAACAATTAAATTAGTTGTCTCTCTATCTCTCTCATAGTTAGTAAGATTCGGAAAGATCTCTCCAAAAACGAAAGAACCCATTTTAGTGATATAAATTTCAACGTCAATCACGCAAACATCCTAGACAATCATCCATCATCAGCACGTAATGGTGGGGCTAAACTCATAGTTGTAAGCACCTGAACATTCACTAGTTCATATGTGTTTCAATCCAGTGGTATCTGTCCCATCCCATCCTCTATACATTATCTCAATGTGCAATGTTATAATTATAAAACAAATATATAGACACAAGGATTGTGCATACTACAGATATACCCTTTCGAACACTTTCTGGTACAAAATATGGAGATAATTATATATAATCTTACCTAACGAAAGCTTAATACCAAATGAATTTAGTGATTGACTAGTCGAGGAAGTTAAAATATCTCTTAATTTTGTGTAAAATATTTAACTTGTATTAATTGTATGAATTGAAGTACTTAAAAAGATTAATTCCCATGTTGACTTTAGTTCACTAAACAAGAGTGCGCGAGAGGAAAGGTGTTTTGCATGATCACGTGAAACACGAGTATCTAAGAATAGATACGCACGATAAATAGATGGTGACACGTGGGCCATCAAGAAGTGAACAGAGGGTGGGGACATTTGACGGCGTTAGATCTTGAATGTATCTGTTATAGAAGTCTAGGATCTACTTGGGGATACCAGATACTCTTTATGTCTGCATGCATGCCGGGTTTTGACTTTGTTTATGCGGAGTGGTGTCGGCTCCTCGGATTGAGTCAGACTCAATTCACCCTTGAGTGGAACAGAAAACATTGGTCCAATGAGGTGATTTCTTACTGCAGACCAATCTGGAGATTATATTTTGTAAATAACAAATACTGTATTTAAACATAACCTAATTATTGTTGGGTTACTACTAAAATTCTGTTGATAATAATCAAAGGAGGACGTAAAGTAAAGATATGAAAGTATTTTCTGATTTATTAGGTTTTAAATGAATGTTCATGAGAAGAAACTCCCGTCTGTGGTAGATTTAATTAAATATCTAATTGAGTTTTTTTTTTAAAAAAAAACATTGAAAGAAAGAATCAATGGATATGGTTTTAGCTAGTAAATTGCCAGCATTCAATTGAAGTTCTGCAACAACTTTTAAGATATAAACAAGTAATAGCCAAGGTCAAGAAGCAAGAGGCGGAACTGGTGTTCTACTTCCCCAGTGAGGATTTGGCATGAGGAAGCCGGAGGAGACAAGGGGAAGATGAAGATTGAAGTATTTGTCATGGGGAACTGGTGTTGGGTTGAAGTTTTCATCTCTCGTCTTTTAATATACATGTATAGGGAAGATGAAGATTCATAATCATTATAATAATGTAAATGAAGCTGGCATGAGCACTATAGTAGAAAGGTAAGTGTCATGAACAAAGTGGTTAAGACTTGTCCGTATGCTGTGAGTTGCGTATTATTTAGCCAATCCCTCTTTAGTTGATCAAACAAATTTGTTAACCACGAATAGGTTTCCAATTTCTTAACTCAATAACACTTTTCATCATCGCTCAAGTACTGAAAAGCAATTGAAGTGGCCCAGATCATCGCAAATTTTCTAACCTAATAGCAATACAAGAGTTTTGATAGAACCCTCCAAGGAATCTCTTTCAATAGTCCTTGCTTTGGTTGGAGAATCATTGTACTTGAGACCAGATTTGTGACTAATAAATACTATTTAGTGTAGGGGGACCATTAAAAGAGTCTTACTAGTCAACAAATTGAATGGCTCATACGAATTTTGATCTTTAATTCAAGTTTTTATTTATTATCTAATCATAAAGCTCCCAATCAAATCAATGGACTAACAAACCTCAATCATTTTATGCACATTCTTCCTCGTTAGCATCATCCACCATTTTACTGGATTAATAGAGTGAAGATTTTAAACTCCATCCCTGCAATTCCAAAATATTTAAATTAGTGTTGATGGAACTAAGCAATGGTAATGGGCATTAAGTAATGATGAAGTAATAGAGGAATACTATATATTCTATTTGGGTTAACAAACAGAGGGGGATTATTGTTGGGTTTATCCGTCAAAACGTGCATAGAAAGATTAAATTATATCTGAGAAGTGCAATGCAAATTGCAAAGCCTATAGGTCCTGGAGTGAAATACCATCACAGTCAGTCACACACACTCGTTTCCTATTCACATATTAACGTTAACATAAGACTAAGCACTCTCCTTGCCTTGGGATGTCCGCAAACAGCAAACGCGATCTCTCTCTTCCTGTTTATCCAATTTCCTTTCTTCGTTACCCTTTCTCTCTCTTTCAATCATCCTTTAAATATCTATATATACCCCACTCATGCAAAACTTCGCCACTTGCGCGTTGTGTTGAGGCCATAAACGCAGTACACCATACATTTCCCACTTTTGCTACTTCTCTGTTCCAGTGAAAACAAAGGTGTTTATTGTGTGTAGGGCTTTAATGGCCGAGCTTGACTATCAAACAAAGCCAACTTCCACAAGCACTCGCTTAAAACTCTTTGGCTTCAACGTCTCAGAAGACGAAGACCTCACTGCTGACTCCATCAACAAAGTAGCTTCTTCTTCCAGCTCACCGGACTCCACCTCCTTCCCCTCCGGAGCTACCCCAACCGCCACCTCCGGTGAAAACAGAAAATACGAGTGTCAGTACTGTTGCAGAGAATTTGCCAACTCACAAGCTCTTGGGGGCCACCAAAACGCTCACAAAAAGGAAAGGCAACAACTAAAACGAGCCCAAATGCAGGCCACCAGAAACGCCGCGGCCGCCGCCGTGTCGTTCGGCGGAAATCCAATGATCTCCGCCTTCGCTCCTCCGCCCCATCTCTTGGCACCGTCGATGGTTGTCCCGACCGCCGGAGCTCCTCCGTCGTGGGTTTACTTGCCACCACGTGGAACGCCGCCGTTTCATGTCTCGCATGGGTGTGTTTTTCCGGGAGGTGGAGGTGGAGGCGGCGGTGGCGGTGGCGGGAGGGGTGTGGTTGGGTTACCGTATGGTGGAGGTGTAGGGGATTTCAGTATGTCCAGTGGTGGATCACCGCAGAGTAGGGGTCATCAGAATAGAGTGGAAGGTCACAATGGACCGGCGTCGTTGAGTAGATTCTCGAAAGGGGAAGGTGGGCCCACTTTTGACGATGCTTTGGGTTTGGATTTACATCTTAGTCTCGCTCCGGCTGGACCGTGAAATTTGTCCTTTAAGTTACAGCTTCTACATACATATGATGTACATTTTCCCTGTAGTTTATATATTATTTATTTATTTTTCAAATCTGGTGATTGATTACCATTCTTCTTCTTCACTGAAAACTTTAACCTCTTATCCTTAGCAAGGCCATGCACTTTTGAGTCGACCATCAGCAACAACCAATCTATATTCTTATTTAATGCTTCTAGTGCTCTTTCTGCTCATTTTTCTTTTCCATATAATTACTTTTCATCTAGCTACATGTTGAAATTTAGAAATAAACATATTCATCCCAACGTAACTACATTATGTTCAAGTTTAGTAGCACTATATATAATTTTGATACGGGGAGGGAGAAATTGAGAATGGAGATTTTTAGTAGAAATTTAGGCAGAAGAAGTGGGTTGCACAAGCATTCAATTATTTTAAGAATCTTTGTCTTCATACTTTTGGAATATGTAGTTTTCTTTAAGCAGTGGTAATTCATGAATTAACCTTTGGTTATCCAGTATTACACATCTGTATGGATTTTAGGAGAGAAAAAACTAATTTCTGATTATATGTAGATCGATTGCTCTTAAAATTTCTATTCACTTTGTACAGCATCTCTGAATATCTGCTACTGGGTTGTAAGTGTATGCCTTTCAAATTAATATATGATCAGAGTTGCATTGGCAGAGATGCATAAAGTATTTAATCTTTCGATTATGCATCTAATTAAAGGATTATATTTAAGTATAACTTCATATTTTTTTATTATAAATTATAATCATTAATTTTAAGTTGAGACAGCCATTTTCAGCATGTTCTTGAGCAATCATTTTTGCTTCCTATTCGACGCAATCCTTTTTATTCCCCTTATAATGGACGAGCTTAAAAACATGCGTTGATCCAGCTACGATCAATGTAAAGTAAGATTTGGAATTTCACCAGGTACTGCATGGGTGTCCAAAATATATAGTTGTTAGAATCATCAGAAGCTGTTTCCGGTGGAGAAAGTTCCAAGTTTGAAGCTACCCGGCCCTATTAGACATAGCTAGCTCATGCAGTTGTTACATCAGGAACTTCCACAGTTTCAAGTTGCATTATTTTTCTTCTCGTACAAATGATTTGGTGTGAACTGTACTTCCAAATTAATTGAAAAAACCAGAACATGGTTTAATTTACAGTATTATTTATAAATTGTTAAAGTGAAACATACTTATTAGGCATACTCTAATATTCTGACAACTTAAACACAATTAATTGTAGTGAATTAATCTCTTATTATTAGACGCAACATATGTTTTAAAAAGAGTTTTATGCGCTTGATGATTATGGATTAATAAGAAGTAGTTTTATTACCATAAATAATTTTGATTGACTAGTTAGAAATGATATAAACTTCCTAATTCATTTGATTAATTTGTGAGGTCTCGTAAATTCTCTCAAAATTACCAGTTTGAATTTCTGGTAAATATTAAAAGAAGTGCAAAATTAGGTCATCTGTAATCACAGAACATGCGTGGAATTTCGTAACCATTAAAATTGATTAACCCTTCTTTAATAATGATGCCAATCTCTTCCAATATTGGAAGATCGTGTATTTATTCTCGCTTTGCCCAAAGATATGTACACAATACAACTCCAATGGGCCCTGTCCTGTTGAAACATAGCATGAGAGAGACAAAAAAGGAACCCAAAATGATTCCTTAGTAGAAAGAATCAGAGGGAAAAAATGAAACATCATTTGGTTTGGAGGAAGGTGAGATATCATTTACGGAAACTCTATCGTCTCCAGAACTCCAACTAACACCTTGATCGCTTTTGTTTGGTGCCTTCTTGTCACCCCTTTGTGGTGATGCAACGTGGGACCACGCACATGCATACCAATTCTTCCACCAGCTGGTTGGATTGGATAATTAAGCTGACATTTCTCTCTAGGTTTCAAGTCAAACAATATGATCTATCGTTGTCTTGCACCTACAAAATGCTGGATCTTTTAACCTATTGGGTTAGTTACTGTCCAAACATGCAATCACCATAGAAAGAATTTGTTGAAAAATAGTGAAAGCAGTGAATTATATTGAATATGGGAGGTTCTTTATATATCAGCAACTGGATGCCTTGTGAGTATTATAGGTTTTACGTGTAGTTACTGTAACAAGATAAGGCAACTCTCAAGACATACACTGTTTAAATCTTAACTCTCATACTCATAGGCTTTAATCAACTTTTTAAGCACCTTATAGAACGGTCAATAAAGGGAAGGGATAACCCAAGGCAACACTTTCAAAATGAAACCCTTTTTTCGGTGCAAAGTGTAGATCTTTTACGTGTCAACATATATCGCAAGGTCGGTGCTTTATCTTGTGTATGGTGTATATCGGCTGGTTATATATCCAGCTTTTGAGAGGTGCAAAGATGGTGTCCGATTTTCCTTGGTAGCGTACAACTATTAGAAAGGATATTAAACTGTTTTTGCTTAAATATTAGGTGCTTTGTTATTTCTTATCATGCTTTTTGTCTGAAGCAAATAAAAGGTGCAGAAGCACAATCTGTATACATTTGAAAACTTGTGCACTTGAAGGAAAGGTGCTTCTTTGTACTTTTTTTTTTTTGGACATATTGAGTACATTGCAAAATACAGCCCTTGGTGGCAGTTGAGGTAGAGCTAAGAAAGTTGAAACTCCATTCCCACAACTTTTGCCTTAAACTTAATACTTGGGACCCAATACTAACATTTTGCTTCCTATTGATGCCCTAAATTGATGTGGATATGCACTTCCAAACAAACCAATTGGGTCTCTTTCTCGTAAACTTGGTCATCGTAGTGGGTGTCATAATCCAATGAGTTTATTCTATATTATATACATTATGGCCAAAGTTAGGGTTTCAACTATCATTTCATTCCTTTTCATCCTCATGTTCCAATCAAGTGTTAGCATTGTTTTCATTGCTTGGTCACGGTGATCCAATCAAGACTTTGTCCATTTCTATCTTCTAAGTGGTTTGCAGACATGATTGATCCCTCTCATCAAACTCTTTTCAACACTAACCATAACCATGGGACCATGGAATAGTGTTCTCAATAAGGCAAATGATTATAATTAATCCAATTGCTTCACCCCTTTCACTTAAGGAGAACTTGTTGGAGAAGCTTTCAAAGATGATCTACCTCATTCAACTTACTACTGAATCACAAATATCCCTCGATGGACTCCAAGGTATTGGTCAAGTAAGAATTTCTATTGCAAGAAAATGATCTTGGGGCATTATTTGGCATGAAGATTTTTAATATCTTATCTTCTGTGAAATCGAATTTTAATGCTTTTCTTTTATATCTAATTGAACATTTAGAATAAAAAGGTCAAATAAGTAGGTTATAATAACATAATACCCAATGTTTCATAGCACTTAAGTTCATAACATTATAAAGGTAAACAATTAACTTCTTATTTAGACTACTTTAAATTTTAGTGATGTGATGCATACTTTCCATCTAAGAATTGAATTTGTTTGTAATAGTACTAGAAAATAAATAAAAGCATTCTAAAACAATAGAATCGTACTGTATTCCAAAGTAACCTATTTAAACTCTTTTTATTAAACTAACAATTCCATATATTTGAAACAAATTTATAAAGGATAATATATTCAAAAGTACCTAATTTTTTTTAATTTAGTGCTTAAGGTTTTAAATTTTTTAATTGAGTAACCATCCTTTTAAAATCTTAGCAATTCAGTTCAAAAGGTTATCTTTGATGATGTGACTTATCTATTAAATGCCATATGGATATCCATCTATTAGCCACATAAGTAAAAACTATTGTTTTGAATTAAATTATTAAAATTTTAAAATGTTAGTCACTTAATTAAAATTTTAAAAGTTTGCACACTGAATTGAAAAAAATCTCAAAATGTTGAATACTTTAGGATTTATTATTCCTAAAATTTTTATTAATAATAATTCTCCTTTTATTACGTTATAAGATTTAAGGTAATTAAAATGATACTTTTTTGCAATTGTTATGTAAAATGTTTATTAGAAAATCAGATTGCCTGTGAGAATCCCAATTTTCAAAAGTTGATGAATTTTAATGTTCTATTTATTGATAAATATCTCTCTTTTAGTTGTAAATGTCAAAAAAGAGTTATACATGTGTTGTTGTTGTTGTTATTGTTGTTGTTGTTGCTTATTCTTATTCTTCTTCTTCTTCTTATTATTATTATTATAATAAAAGGTGATCCTTTTAAAAATGCCCATACTAAACTAAACCTTAAGAAATAACCAGCTAACATTCTTCCTTTGTGATCTTTGTTGATGTTAACAATACGAGGCTAATTGACTAAAATAATCTATTGCATGGTTCAATAACAAAATCCTTTTTATATCATTTCTTACTGGGTGCTAACTCAAATTTTGTTCCAAACAAAATACTGTGTGTTTAATTAGGATTTGCACCTACTTAATGCTAATTAGATACAATCCCTTCAATAATCATGTCATTAATAAATGCTATAAAACTTGATTTTATTCTATTTTTATCTGACATGATGATATGCTCATTCTCATGTTTGTCTTAGTTTTAGAGATTCTCACTTATTGGGCTTCAAACTTATCAAACTAGCATACCTTCACTCCAATTTGTTAAATCTCTTTTTTGACGTGGTACAAGAGATATGGTTTTATTTCTTAATACCCTATAAGCAAAAACCTTGTAATAATCTTTGGTTGGGTTCTTCTTTACAGGTGAAATAAAGGTCTCTATTTCATTATTTAGTACTTAGTTTATATAAATGTATATACTTCTCTATGATTTTTGAGTGTTAATCACCTTAATATGTTCCAATGTATTTCTTTTTAGAGTTTATTAATCTATATATATTGCATCTTAAGATCAAATAGTCAAAATACTGCATGACCGAGAAATATTTTGATTTATTTTTATGCATATTATGTAATAGAAACCCTCGTATGGTTATGTAAATTAAAAAAATAACATTATTCTACAATATACTACTTCCATAATTAAAAATGTTTAATTTGTTTTTTTAGGCTTGAAAGTGTATTTGGAATCATGTCATTTTTATCATAACATAACGTGAACCCTAAGCTTTTTAGCTTTCAAGTTTAATCATGACTTTTTCAAAACTTTCAGAATAGATGCTAAGTAGATGGAAGATTGAATATAATTAAACTTTCTTTTGTTAAGTGCTATGTCATTACTATTACGATATTTTTATTATTTTTAAAAAATCAATTAATATAACATGTGAAAGTGAAGCTGACAAATGATTTAAAAATTTTAATATTTTTAATCAATTTACTTTCGCTATGTCTTAGTTACATTAGTTAAGTTTTTTAACTAAAATCCTAATCTAAACTAATTCCCAAGTTATTGTGAAATTCTAATTGAACCCAGTTCCCTCTCCTCTCTCTGGTTTAGCTTATTATATTGGATTTGAATTATTGCTTACGAGACTATCGATGGTATGGAGTCATTGTTAATTCTCAGCTTAGGGTTCTTATAGAGTAGTAAAATTGTGGATTCAACATTTTTTACAAAGTCTTCTTTTAAAAGAAAAAGCTTTGGGTATAGTGCAATTAGTTATTTTTTCCACTAGAGGAATCCCAAAAAGATTAAAAATCGTTGTGGCAATTGGGTTGATAATTGGTATGACATTGTCATTGAATTTGAAGGAAAAGATGCAATCATTTCACTAAAGTCATATGCTGAAGAGAGATATTATGTAGAGAAGAATGGCATTAGGATGTGGATAGATGATAATGATTTTATGAACCTATCTTATATTTCAGAGAAACTTTTGAGTTTATGAAAAAGTTATCAAGCAAGAATGGGGCCATATTTACACTGAACTAGATGTGATTTTCATGGAATTGATTATTACTTAGGAAGGACTGGTTGATAAGTCAAAGGAGTTTGCAATCAGAGGGATGAATGTTTCATAGCAGGTAGTTGCTAACAGTGTATTTGTTTTGGGTGCCAGTGTTAAAATCATATTCTTAAGGGGGGATTCCATTATCTCAGGTGTAGTTAAGGTTTTTAACTTTTTTTCATATTCAATAATATTTTTCTAGCTTCTATACTATCTAATAACCTCAAAATTTGATGGGGTAATTGAACAAGTGATATGTATGCTCCTAGTTCCAATATCAATAAGGACCATTGAAATTCTTGATAACATTGTTTATAGAGTTTTCTTTGCTACAACTAAGATTGCACTCTTTCAAAGATGTCTTTCCTTTTAGATTCAATTAGAGTTTCACAATAATTTGAGAATTAGTTTATTGATTTAAATAAGTTGGATTGAAGATTTTAGTTAAAAACTTAATTAATATAAGTAAGATACAAAATAATTAAGCTAATTAAAATATTAATAATTTCAACTTTTTAAAATCAATTAGTAGGCCTCATTATACCATCTGGCATACATTTAGTAGTCAAACCTACTAGTTAATTTTAAAAATAATATAAAATACCATGTCAATGATGACATGGTACTTAATAAATGGAAGTTTAACTTCATTTAGTTTTTAATCCACTTGAAATCTATTTTGAACGTTTTAAAAATATTAGGATTGAAAGTGAATGCTCTGAGACTTTACGGTTGAAGTTATATTCTAATAAAAATAATAGGGTTCAAAAAACACTTTTAGCCTAACTGTTTTACTAAAAAACATTTGATAAGTATAACAGGAACCTATAACAACCCACATATAGGGCAACCAAATTCCTGTACAAACAGTCATGGCATGCATTTCTATTTATTTATAAGGACTGTCATCACATATTTGTCTATTTAATACTGTATATATACATATACATATTACAAAATTTCATATCACTTTTATCATTTAAGAGTAGTATTGCATCTTTGCATTCACTTGATAGTCTAAAAGCAATATTACCTGTAACTTAAATTCTTAGTTACAAACTGTTATATATATAATCATCTTTATTAAAAAAGATACAATCTAAAAGTATATTTACTACTAACAGTTGGCCTTGGTTCTTGCAGATGATCCTTGTATCTCACTCCTATTACTTGGACCTATACGGATTAACACTCATGCTAAACTTGAAATCTTAGTGGAGAAACACTTAGTTTAGATAACTACTCACAGTAGTCATTTGCCAAGCAAACATATTCATAAATATCACAAAATGTATAAATAATGAAGAAATAAATAATCAAGGTACATAATGCAAATATGCTTCAATGTATAATTTATATATTGTAAATTCACATTTGTAAGCCAAACATTGATATTCAATGCTCATTAATACAAATTATCAATACAGCTACTCACCATTATAAATCATCAATACAATCAGTACAAATGCTCATCAAGACTAATCATTCATGTTGACATGAATTTCTTATTTATAATTGCTTAATTTACTTTCTGTGTTAGGCCTACACATTCCCATAGGTGTGGATAATGGGAATTGTAGATATCCGAAGATATTGAACTATATATATCCGAAAGTATCGAACTATAGATACCTGAAGGCATCAAAATGTAGAGACACTATAGTCTCGAAATAAAGACATAATTAGTGTCAAACTGTAGAAGCTACACTGTAACCATATAGGCATGCCTATTTATCTATCGCCAACACAATGAAGCAGGCATTGTAACATTTTCCTTTAATCATTTGCCAATTTCATAATTCATATATTAACAAATCATATGATATTCATTTGAAATCATAAAATCGGTATTTGAGTTAATACATGCAAGTCATAACTTACCACCATTTGAAGGGTATCAAAATCACACTTGTATAATCATACTATACATGTATAAGCAATAAATATGCATATAATCATCTATATTCTTGTAAATTTCCTTTAGCATACATTGTGATCAATATCAAATTTCAATGTTTAATCACCCAATTCACATATGGTGACTCATATTTCATTTATTTCTATGTGTTTTCAAAGTTTCATAAACATCCAAAAAGGTTCAAATATGATTCGCTAAAAATCTAAAATGAAACAAACTCAAAATAGTGCAAGTTCCTTCCCGTTGTGTCCCATGCCCAAAATTCATATCTCCAGTTGTTCTGAAATTTCACATGAAAAAAGTTCAAATTAGGTTTTGAAGTCTTATAGTTATTTTTCTATATTTATAGTTTCCATAACATCAAAAAACAAGCTATTTTGACTTCTAAATCATGATATATGTACCAAACATCACAAGCTACTCCAAAATAGAAGCGATATCAAATTACCATTTTCAATCTCAAATCAAGTTTTATTAAGCCATTATTAGGTCCAAGTATCTTCTATAGATTTTTATTACTATGTCTTAAGTTTCATTTACAATTAAAATCCCCTAATTTTGATGTCTGTAGGCTAAGTTATAGCCAAAATAACAAGACTAGTTCAAGTGAACCCTAGACATAATTCCACTACACATTACTCTCTTATCATACTCAACCAATACCATGCAAAGTAACACCAAAACACCAGTTTGGCAGCCATTCCATATCAAAATGAATCTTTGTATCCATTCAAACATACACAAACAAAAATTAAACTACATATAGTCTCAAACCTTGAAATCGAGCAACTAGCTCCTCTAGTACTTTTCCTTCTCTTCTCTTTTAGCTTTGCTTAATTCACCAACTAGAACCAACATAAATACATATCTCAATCTCAATCCCAACCTTATAATTCTAGCTTTTCATGAGAAAATCAAGAAAAGATAAAGATGAAGAGAAAAACTACTAACTTGTACCTTGATTTCTATCTAGGATTAATTTGATTCCTTACATGCAAAATGGTGTGATAAAGAAGATGAAATAGAGAGAAAATGAGAAGAGGAAAATTTGACATTCAAAACCCTAAATGTATGTCCCTCTCTTCTCTCTTAAATGTCCATTTCATGACACACATGCTTCAATCCTATTGGATTTACATGCTTTGATCCCATTACACATGCTTTAATCCAATTGGTCAATGTGTTAACTTTAGGATAATTGCAATTTTGGTCCTTCTTCTTCCTTTAATTCCCACATTACCATATACACATTGCCATATAATCTCATCAATTAATTTCATTCTTATCCATATTTCATATCTAAGTATGCATGCCCATGCGCAAATGAACAAATTAAGAATTTATCCATGTCTTTTACATTAAATACCATTATGTCCCTTATTATGCTTAGATGCACTTAAGATGTTCACTTCATAATACACCCTAAACTTGCTATAGAACTTTTAAAGTATATGTTGGGGCCTTACAATAGGAATGAAACAATCCTTGAACTTTAAGTACGTGGATGACATCATGTGATTTGCACGTAATTCTTATAATTTACCTTAGAGTCAAGTCCAATTTGAATCATGTCACCCGAGCTTGAGCCCAATCAAGATTTGAGTAGTTTGAAGCTTGCCCAAAACCCCACCTTAACCCGACTTTAACTTTTCGATCTAACCCAACACTCCTATTTAATCTCTACTGTTGAAACCTTGATGCTAATCTCTAACCTAATAAGAATTAGAATCCAAAGCGTAAAAGTAGGATGAAAACTCTAAAAAGATCTAAAGGATTGATTGCTTAAAGAAAGACAGGTGGGAATGTGAAACAGTCCAACTTATTCTAAAACTTTCCAAGGTTCACTTAAGGAAATCGCCAGAGAATGGTTAAAGAAAGCAGGAAGAGTTTGAATAATATTGCTAATTTGAGGACTAGGGCATGGTGATTTTGACATGGGTTTAGTAAAATGTTGCATCTTAAATCAAAATGAGTGAGATTAGTATATGAGGCTAAGGAAAGAATTTAACGAAACCAAAGATTGAAGAGAAACGGAAAAAACAAGAATAAAGAAGAAGAAAAAGGACCGACAGAAACTAGAGAAGAGGAGAGCAAAACTCTCAGCCTTATTGAATATATATAGGATTAGGCTTTGAGCTAGGTCGAACCTTTTAGTCTAAATTTGAACATGGTCTAAAACCAGTGTTTCGAATACCGTTCCGTACCGGACGATACCGGCAGGAACGTTCCGTTCCAGCTGGAATTTGGTACCGGAACGAGAACAAGTATATCGGGCAAAAATTTCGGCCAATACAGGCCGTTTTCAGTTGGTACCGACCGGTACCATAAATTTCGGAAAGTTCCGGACAAATCCGAAAAAAAAAAATAGCCAGGGACCATTTTGCAAAATTTAAAACTTTAACCCTCA
>JAOTAX010000058.1:29691-41973 GCA_025629825.1 Erythroxylum guanchezii | reverse complement strand
CTAACCAAGCTAATCTAACTATACTACCGTAAACCCTAACTCAGCGATTTACAATAATATAATTAAACTTGACAATGCCTGATTGCTCCCCTTTGAAGCCTAGTGAACTCAATTCATTGCTACATTTTCAAGAGAGCCCTAGCCGTTCATGACTCTGGAGATCCTTATCACTGTTGAAGTTCCGTGGTTACCTATGGCTATAGAGATTGACGGTGGAGGTGATGATGAAGTGACCGGCGGTGATGGATGATGATCGGAGATGGAAATGAGGGTGGTGAGGTGTCGAATGTCTGTCGCCTCTTGTGGCTGCCGAATGTGTCTCTGTATGTAGTCTGTATATTCGATATGCTGGCCCCCCCTTTATAACCTAATTCGGCAAGATTTTAAAGGATGGTAACGGGTCGGGTCGGCACAGTGAGGGAACTTTCCAATTGGAGTCTGGATATCCGTCTGCACGTTGCAACGAGTTAATTAATGAACGTCGCAATGTGCTGTTTTTGCTCACTCGCCGCGGTGGGTTAATTAATGGACGTCGCGACGTGCTGTCGCGTGTTGATGCCCCGCAATGTGGGAATTAGTATACGTTGCGACGTGTCTTCTTCTGGATGCGCTGCGACGTGCTTGAAAGGCTCACGTCCTATTAACTTTCGGATCTTTTTTACTCCCTTTTCTCCTACAATACAAAATAACAATTTGTAGTATCAATTATTCTTAGAAAAATTATAATGCAGTTAATGTCAATTTGCAACAATTTTACTAACAAATTGCAAATAAAATGAGCTCACTATAAGGAACTAATTTAAGCACAAAAATTACAAATTAAGAGTAAAAAATACACTAAAAGTTATGAAAGTGTAGCCAATTTATAAGATAAAATTGGGCTCAATCAAATTCCCCCACACTTAGAACTTTGTACTCCTGGAAAAAGTTTACAAGAGTCAAAAGGATACAAGTGTAAAAGAAAAATCTACCCATGCTTAAAACAATAACAGGAATTTGACACAATTCACTTTCTCAGAATTCAATCAAAGCATATTGAAAGAGTGCTAATAAAACAAGCATTAAAAGAATTTAATCCAAGAGATTGGACGAAAGAGATGCCACCCAAGGTAAAGTGTTTGCTCTCACCTCACTGGTGTTTAGGGATATTGTCACTCTCAATCTACTTAATCCATACTCTACCATAAGCTTGTATCAGCTCTATTTCTCCACTACAATAACTATAATTTTGAAGATCAAGAGGACTTTTCAGGGTTGTAATGTGCGGAGGGCTAGATGAGTGGATGAAATGAAAGAAAGAAAAAGTATGAACACATGCACTAAAATTATGAAGCGGATGTCAACAGTTGAACTAATAATCATAACACCCCCTTTTTTTCGCTTGTATTATTCTTACTCTTTCTTTTCCCCCTTTTTGTTTTTATGTATATGTATACTGTCCCTTTTTGGGACACACTTTTTTTTTTAGGAATATGCAACTTATACTAATGACATCATATAAGGATGCATGCAAATGCTAATGAATAATAAGGCTCAATGGGCTAGTAAGGGATAAGTGTTTGTGGGACTGTGTTTGGAGAAAAGGGTTGAAGGAGGAACGCCTTTATCACATCAATAAACTTCTAGTCCATAAAGCTTTGAGTAAGAATTGAAACAAGTTCTAAAGAAATATGAAATAAGAAAATGCACAAAAAGATTGAAGAAACATTAGGCTCAAATATCCTTCTAACAAGGGTATCATCTCAATGAACAATCTTAAGTCTAAAAAACATAAAGCGCTACTTTGTTAGCATGCCTTCGTTTACTTTGTGTTGAAAACATCGAAAGTAAAATTAGCCAATACCGACTATCATTAAAAGAATAGGAGGCATTTTCCTAAACTCAAGCACCATTTTGAAACTTATAAAGTCTTTGAAAACAAAAGTTACAAGAGCATAGTGTGGAAAAATGTTTGAATTGAGTAAAAGAGTTCAACACAAAATATTACTGCAAAAGGGTAACGTCGCGGCGTGTTGCAGTGTGCGTCGCGACGTGTGCACGTCGCGACATGAAACCGAGTGCGCCGCGACGTGCGTGTTAAATTGATCAGTCTCGCCGTGGCGTGAGGTAGCTCATCGCGACGAGGGACATCAGAATGACAGAGATAATTTTTCCAAGGTTGAAAATGTAAAACATAATGCAAGATTGGCTAACACAATCATAAACAAGATGTCAAATAGGCATGCAATAAGAAAATTAAATAGGGAAACCGCTCCCCCACACTTAAATAACACATTGTCCTCAATGAAAATGAAACAACTAAAGCATGTAAGTAACCAGGCACAAAGAGATAGAAGAGAAAGATGTAGTATTGATCATTAATGGGAAAATAGGCCAGTACAAAAGGACTAAGGATCCGAGGAACTAACTAAAAAAAAGAAATTACAACAAAAGAAAAACAATTAAAAACAATAAAAAAAATAGAACAAAATGCCAGGACTACTCCATAGGATCATCGGCTGGAGGATCAGGAGGAGAGGCCGTAGATGTGCTAGGACTGATCGAAGAATCACTGGCCGCAGGAGGAATAGGAAAGCGCAGGTGGGCCGCAATCAGGGCATACATTTGCTGGTGAAACTGGCGATCAGCCTCCAACCGGACTTCGATGCATTGAACGGCCTCGCGAAGAATGGTGACCTGATGGGTGAGGGTGTGCAGGGGAAGGGAGGTAGGAGAGGAAGGGGTAGGAGGGACATCCTCGCGAGGCAATGCATTGGGATGAATAGCAACAGTGGGAGGGGAAGGAAGGGGGGAGGGGGCTGCAGGAGTAGGATATAGAGGAGAAGGGTGGAGTGATGGAACTGGACGAGGGCGAGATGGGGGAGGAGGGGGTTTTGGTGGCTGAGGGTGAAGGTGAGGTTGTTTGAGGCGAACATATCGGAAAAGAGAGGCTAGTTCGAAAGAACGATCAGTGGAATGTTCCGGAACCTTATGGGCCCAAAAAAGATAGGTAATTAGGTGTGGGAAGAGGATAGAATGGGAAAGAGTGGAGGTCAGGATAGATTGGCGGAGGGCGGAGACGATTGCACAAACAATGTCAACCGGCCGACCAACCATGAGGAGGTAGATGTAAAGGGCTTGTTCGTTCAAAACAAGAGCAAGATGGGTTGTTGGGAGGACGTTGTTGCTGATTAGGTGAAGCCAAGGATGGGCCTCAGGGCGAAGATTAGCACGCCGGATATATCTCTGCGAGACCCTGGGTTGATGCCATTCGGCACCCTTGGGATAGAGGGTATAAAGGACATCGTCCCAAGGGTAGTCACGGATGAGATCGGCATAGTGATAGCGAGGGATTGGGGGAAGGTTGTAGCATTCGCAGATGGATGTAGTTGTGAAAGCGCGAGGAATAGTAACACCTCGGAAATTAATTTCCAAGGTATCATGGTAACGAGATGGGTGTAAAAATGACAAACAAAAGTGTCATTTCTAGGAGTCCTAGGCTGTACTAGGCCGGAAAGTTGGCACAGGACAAGCTGTCGAACAAAAGGATTGTTGTAAGGAGAGAGAGGAAAAGGTCGTTTTTTGAGTAAGGCCTTGGCCTCAATTTTCGCAGCCAGATCAGTATACTCCGGATCAACCGGAGGAGAGGAAAAGGAAGAGCAGGCTGGTGAGGTTGGGGGATGGGAAGAGCGAGAAGGTTGAGGAGACAAAGATTGTTCAGAAGACAACTCAAGTGAGCTACCAGAGGGTTGAGGTAAGGTTGAAGGATGGAAACGATGAGAAGAATGAGAAGGTGGAGGGGAGGGAGAATGTTCGGAAGAAAACCGAAGAGAGCCGGAGGAGGTGTAGTAATCGGGGGGAGTAGAGGGACAATTGGAGGCACTCTTGGTGCGTGGCATTGTCCTGTAGAGAAAATAAACAAAAGGAAAACAGACCCTCGCCTTAACGTGTGGTTGGATGTCGTCGCAAGACAGGTTGAGCGCCACACGTCGCGACATGACGAGTCACACGTCGCGGCGAGACAGGTTGAGCGCCACACATCGCGACGAGACAATCCATGCATCGTGGGGAAGGTTGATAACCTGACACACTGCGACGAGTGAAACTGTGGTTCGCTGTGGAAACCCATTCTAAAGGTACTAAACGAAAATGGACAAGGTAAAGGAAGAGAAAAGAACGCTTACAAAGTTCAAGGGAAAGAGACGAACAATACGCGACGTAGGCGGCTGGAAATGAGGAGGAAAGACGCTCCTATAGTCAGTAGTCGCGGCGTAAAGAGGAACAGAAGGATCGAACTAGAGGCGGCGAAAAGGAAAGGTGTCCGGAGGATTAGAAATGGTTAGAGGTTGAAATTACGAAAAGGGTACTGGTTAAAGGAAAAGACTGCGGTGCAATAAGGGTAAAAGGGGAAATTTTGACATCTAGGTTACCGCACAATGGTTGCGCGCCGCGACGTGTGAATTAATGCACGTCGCGGCGAAGGTAGAAGAATTTAACGCACGTCACGACGTGACAATTGAGATATGTCGCGGTGAGTTATTCTATGTCGCGATGAAACTTCCCTAAAAGAAAACACGGATCCTAAGCTCATATGAAATCTTTGCCTGTCTAAACAATATTTAAGCTCATCTATACCAATTTCTTCTACCTCACAATATACGTCATGCTTCTGCTAAGGTCCAGGGCATAAAGAAGAACAATGAATTATTGAAACAATCAAACTTAAATTCTACCTAACTAAAACTAATCCTACTGAGTGAGTTTCTCCCCCACACTTAATCAATATACTCATGCGGAATAATGTCTTGCCAATTCTAGTTAATATGCACAAATATATTGTAAATGAAAGAAGAGAAACAACCTGGTGCTCAAGGTGGATCTTTCATCGCTGGATGGATGTCTGGCTCGTCTCTATGCCCCGACGAGATAGCTCGATTTCTTGTCAGCTCTTTGCCCATGTCCACACTTAACGGTTAACCTAAAATGTCAGTAGCAAAAATTTCTCCAAAGAGATCATTAGTAAGAGAATTCAGGGATCGTCCAAAATCAACGCATGCATCATCGACCACCATATCAAGCATATTAACTCCAAGGAGTGAGTAATCCTCATGGGGATGTTTCATAGCTTCATACATGTTGAAGCTTACCTGTTGATCGCCAACATCCATGGTGATCTTACCTTCCTTCATGCTGATCATGGTGCTCGCTGTCCGCAAGAAAGGTCGCCCGAAAATTAATGAGGTATCCTGCACAACTTCAGTAGACATATCAAGCACATAAAAATCAGCAGGAAATACCAAACCCTTTACCTGGACCAGGATGTCCTCAATTATGCCCACTGGACGCCTAAAGGATCTATCAGCCAATTGCAAAACCACAAATGTAGGTTTTAAACTTTTCACACCTAAGGCTTCATAGACGGATTTGGGCATCACATTTATAGCTGCTCCTAGATCTAACAATGCTCTTCCTATAGTTACCTTTCCTATGATGCAAGGAATGGTGAAGGATCCAGGGTCTTGACACTTGACCGAGATTTGGGGTTTAAATAGTGCTGACACGCTTGAGCTCACTTGGACTCTTTCATTCGGCCTAAATTTCCTTTTGTTAGTACATAAATCCTTTAGGTACTTCGCAAAGGCCGGAACTCATTTGACCAAGTCCAGTAAAGGAACATTTATCTCAACTTTTCCAAATAAATCAATAATGTCCTCTTTATGCTTGAGTTTATTCATTTTTTTGCCCATTAAATATGAATTTGGAAACGGAAGGTCTTGAAGATTTACCTCCTTACCTTTGGCTTCATGTGCGCTTGATTTCTCATGTTCAGCTTGATCCTTGAAACCACTTAAGGTTGCTCCTTTCTCCCTAGATGTTGACTTCTTCTCTTTCAACAAAAGAAGGAGTCAACCATGTCAGGAAGTCAACAGGACGTGAGCCTTCAAGCATGGCGCAGCACATCCTACAGAAGACACGTCGCGGTGTACACCAACTCCTACGTCGCTACGCATCAGCACGCAACAGCATGTCGCGACATTAAATAATTAACCCGCCGCGGCAAGCGAACAAGAGAAGCACGTCACAACGTCCATTAATTAACTCGTCACGACGTGCAGATGGATATCCAGACTTTAAATGGAAAACTCTCTCATTGTTCCGACCCGACCAGATCCCTTCCTTTAAAAACTTGCCAAATTAGGTTAAAAGGAAGCCGGCTAAAAAGATAAAAGAGGAGAACACGCACGATATACATTCAGCAGTCACAGAGACGACCGATAACCTACCACCATTATTTCCATCTCCGATCACCATCTGCCACCTCCGGCCACTTCATTGTCACCTCTACCGTCGATCTCTGTAGCTGTGGGCAACGCCAGAACTTCAACGGTAGCAAGGATTTCTGGAATCATGCACGGCTAAGGCTTCTGAACTCTTGAAAATTTAGTAATTGCTTGAGTTCACCGAGGCTTCAAAGGGGAGTAGTCCGATATTGTCAACGTTTAATTATACTATTGTAAATCGCTGAGTTAGGGTTTACGGTAATATAGTTATATTGGACTATACCATTGTAAACTTAGACTTGTTCATTTCCAACCCGAAATAGAAAGACATTTTAGGAAACTTAGGAAAGAGAGGAAAGAACAAGAGAGACGTAGGATAGTAGAGCATAGAGAGGAAAATATGGCCGAAAAACCCCACTTTTTTGCCAAACCCTAACTTTCCTGCTAACCAATCGAGGAATGGAGATCATGGACTAAATAATGAGTAAGAGAGAGTAGGCAAGAATAATGGAAATCAAAGACATAGGACTATTAGGGAAGCAACAACTTCTGATGTTAATTATGATCCATTTACTGCTGCTTGCCTTAATTTTGATATGAATTTTGAAGTTAAAGGGTTGCTGATCAATTTCGTTCCTAAATTTCATGGTTTGGCAGGAGAAGATCCTTTTATGCACCTACAATCATTGTCGATGATTTGTCAAAGCATGAAACCGGTAGGAGCAGCATTGGATCAAGTTCTCTGGAAGGTATTTCATCTATCCTCGGAAGGCAAGGCACAGGAGTGGTACATGAGCCTCCCGAGGCATGTAGCGAACACATATCATAGCTGGGCTAATTTGAGGAAGGCCTTCTTAGAGAAATATTTCCCCGCCTCAAGGACATCTTCAATGAGGAAGGAAATCTACTCAACAAAACAAGACTATGATGAGTCCTTGTATGACTATTGGAATCGTTTTCAAGACCTGCTCTCGAGATGCCCCCATCATCAAATTCTGGATGAACAGTTGGTGCAGTATTTCTATGATGGATTGAAGAGCCAAGAGAAAGGAATGTTGGACGCAGCATCTGGAGGATCCTTAATTGACCTTACAGTGTCGGAGGCATGGGATCTAATCAAAAAAATAGCTCTCAACAATCAACAGTACAGCATGCGGGGTTCCAGAGAAGTGCACGAATTGGGAGCCTTAACAGCTCATGAAAAAAGAATGGAGAGTCTGGAAACAAAGGTGGATTCATTGGAAAACAGAATAACTTTGCAGCTGTCTTTCATCACCGCCGAGCTAAAGAATTTGAATGTGCATCGCCCCTCTTCTTCAATGGATCTTACCGCAACCAGTTGTGAAACTTGTGGGTCGGTGATGCACATCTCGAGCGTTTGCCCTGGAAGATATGAAGAAGTGTCGGCAGTGTATCCAGGAAGGCAAAATCCAAAGTGGGATCCGTACTCCAACACATACAATGAAGGATGGAAAGCACACTCGAGGTTTAGTTGGAGGAACGATGAGAGCAGAGCACCAAATCAATTCCAGCAAGGGAGCGGAGCTGGACCTTCAAACAACCAGTTTCCCGATCAACAAGCTCTGACGGTACCTGCAAAAGAGGATACAAACCAATTGCTACATGGCATGATGACTCTTATGAAGGAAGAGAGGAATTTTACTGCCAACCAGTTTAATGCAATCGCAAACCTGATTCAACAGGATTCTTCTAAAATTGCTGCTAGATTCAATGCCTTAGAGAAGAGAATGGAACAATGGGAGACCAAGGCGGAGAACATCAACACCTGTGTCACTCAATTATCCAACAACATGAGTGTGAATCAAGCAAGGATCAGCGGAACGATTCCTTCCAATACTGTGATGAATCCAAAGAGTCTGAATGCAATCGCTTTGAGAAGCGGTAAGTAGGTGAGATTTAACACTCAGGAAGAAGAAGTATGCAGTGAAGAAATTGAGGTTGAAGAAACACCTCAACTTAAGGAGACGACAAATAGGTCAGAGAGTGTCAGAGAAGAAAAATTGTTAAAAGAGCAGAAGTCAACAACAAGGGAGAAAGGAACTACTCCAAGAAGTTTAAAAGGTAAAGCCGAGAATGAGTAGTCAAGCGGACACGAAGCAATAGGTAAGGAGGTAAATCTTCGAGACCTTCCCTTCCCAAATTCATATTTAATGAGCAAAAAAATGAATGAACTCAAGCATGAAAAGGACATAATTGATTTATTTGGAAAAGTTGAGATAAATGTTCCTTTACTGGACGTAGTCAAACGAGTACCGGCCTATGCTAAATACCTAAAAGATTTATGCACTAACAAAAGGAAGTTTAGGCCGAATGAGACAATCCAAGTGAGTTCAAACGTGTCAGCACTGTTTAAACCCCAAATCCCGGTCAAGTGTTAAGACCCTAGATCTTTCACCATTCCTTGCATCATAGGAAAGGTAACAATAGGAAGAGCGCTGTTAGATCTAGGGGCAACTATAAATGTGATGCTCAAGTCTGTCTATGAAGCCTTAGGTGTGAAAAGTCTGAAACCTACGTCTGTAGTTTTACAATTGGCTGACAGATCTTTCAGGTATCTAGTGGGCATAATCGAGGACATCTTTGTCCAGGTAAAGGGTTTAGTGTTTCCTGCTGATTTTTATGTGCTTGATATGTCTACTGAAGTTGTGCAGGATACCTCATTAATTTTCGGGAGACCTTTCTTGCGGACAGCAAGTACCATGATCTGCTAGGAAGGTAAGATCACCATGGAGGTTGGCGATCAACAGGTGAGCTTCAACATGTATGAAGCTATGAAACACCCCCATGAGGATTATTCACTCCTTGGAGTTAATATGCTTGATGTGGCTGTGGAAGATGCATGTGTTAACTTTGAACGAGCCATGAATCCGCTTACTAATGATCTCTTTGGATGAATTTTTGCTGCCGATATTTCAGGTGGACCTTTGAGTATGGGCGTGGGCATAGAGCTACAAGGAAGTCAAGTTGCTAAGATGAAGCTTGGAAACAGGCCAGATGTCCATCAGGAGCCGAAAGACCCACTATGAGCACCAGGTCGTCTCTTCATTTTCACTTACAATATAGTTGTGCATGTTGATTGGAAATAGCTTGAAATTGTTGTGTATGAGTATATTGGCTAAGTGTGGGGGAGAGACTAAACCAGTAGGATTAGTTTAGCTAGGTAGGTTTTGAGTTTAGTGTTCTAATAATTTAACTTTCCTTTTGAGCCCTGAATCTTTTCGGATGAATGATACATAGTGCTTGGTAGAAGAGATTAGTGAATATGAGCTTTATATGTTGATTGATCGTACAAGAATGCTTAGGATCCTTCAGGCTTTGTTTTTCTTTTCAGGAAATTTTGGTGCGGTGTGGCATCACTCGCGGCGATGTTTCTCATTCGTCTTGTCGCGACGTGCACTAGTTGTTATGCCGCGACGTGTCTCATTTATCACATCGCAACGAGTGAAAAATTCTTCGCCACGACCTACATTAATTCCCACGTCGCAACGCGTAGTAATCATGCGGTAACCCATAGAAGTCAAAATTCCCTTTTA
The DNA here is from genome assembly GCA_025629825.1 of Erythroxylum guanchezii. Taxonomy (NCBI): domain Eukaryota; kingdom Viridiplantae; phylum Streptophyta; class Magnoliopsida; order Malpighiales; family Erythroxylaceae; genus Erythroxylum; species Erythroxylum guanchezii. The sequence goes on along the minus strand of JAOTAX010000058.1, from coordinate 32,159 downwards.
CCCTTATTGCAAGGTGGTCCTTTCCTTTGACCAGTCCCCTTTTCATAAACTCACCTTCTAATCTTCTTCTCATCTCCGAAGCCCCCCCTTTCGCCGCCTCCACTACATTTCTTCTGCTCCTCCTTGCGTCGCGACTCCAGGGTGTGGCAGCATCTTCTCCACTAGCTTCCGGCGTCCGTTATCGTACATCGTTCATCGCCCAGCCTTCTTCAACTCTATAAGCATCCCTTTTCTTTCATTTTCTTTGTCCTTTTGTGTTTAGTAGCTTTAGAATAGGTTTCTAAGGCGACAAGCACTTTTGTACGTTGTGATGTGTCAGAGCATCGCCTCACGTCGCGACGTGTAACTCGTCTCGCCGCGACGTACGAGGTGTCTCATCATGACGTGTGACTTATCACGTCGCGACGTATGGCACAAACACTTGTCTGGCCACGGCGTCCAACCGTACGTCGCGACGAAGATCTATTCTTATTCATTTTGCTTAATTGTCTTTTCCTTATGTTTATTTTCTCTGCAGGACAATGCCTCGCATAAAGAATGCCTCCGAATGTCCCACTACCCCATCAGATGTCCTTCGCTCTTCAAGCTAACTCAACTTTTCTTCTAACCATTCACCCTCACCTCACCCCTCTGCCTCTTCCGAATCTTTGGAATTTTCCTGAGAACCCTCTCACTCTCCATCTCCACAACCTTCCCACTCTTCCCATCACCCAGCTTCACCAACCCGCTCTTCCTCTCCTCCGGTCGATCCGGAGAATACTGACCTGGTTGTGAAAATCGAGGCCAGGGCCTTACTCAAAGAACGACCTTTTCCTCTCTCTCCTTCCAACAATCCTTTTGTTCGACAGCTCGTCCAGAGCCAACTTTTCGGCCCAGTGCAGCCTAGGACTCCTGGAAATGAAACTTTTGTTCTTCATTTCTACACCCATGCTCGTTACCATGATACCTTGGCAATTCAATTCCGAGGTGTTACTATTCCTCACGCTTTCACAACTACATCCATCCTCGAACATTACCACCTTCCCCCAGTCCCTCTCTGTCACTATGCCGATCTCATCGGTTATTACCCCTAGGACGATGTCCTTCGTACCCTCTGTCCTGAGGGTGCTGAATGGCATCAACCCAGGGTCTCACAGAGATATATCCGGCGTGCTGATCTTCGTCCTAAGGCCCGCCCTTGCCTTCACCTGATCTGCAACAATGTTCTCCCAACCACCAACCTTGCCTTAGTACCCAAGGAACAGGCTCTTTACATCTACCTTCTCATGGTCGGCTGGCCGGTCAACATTGCCCATGCCATCGTCTCCGCCCTTTGCCAATCCATCCTTATCTCCACCCTAACCCATTCCATTATCTTTCCCCACTTGATTACAGATCTATTTCGGGCCCATAAAGTCCCAGAACATTCCACTGACCATACTTTCGAACCAGCATCCCTCTTCCGCTATGTCCGCCTCAAACAACCTCGCCTTCACCCTCAGCCTCCACAACCCCCTCCTCCCCCATCTTCCCCTCCTCCAATTCCGTCACCCCACCTTTTTCCTCTATCTCCTACTCCTGCAACCCCTTCACCTCTTCCTTCCCCACTCGTTGTTGCTACTCATTCCAAGGCTTTGCCTTGTGAGGACGCCCCTCCCACACCTTCCTCTCCCGTCTCCCTTACCTTCCAGACCCTCACCCATCAGGTCACTCTTCTTCGTGAGGACGTTCAACGGATTGAAGCCCGGTTGGAGGCTGATCGCCAGTTTCCCCAGTGGATGTACGCTCTAATTGCGGCTCACCTGCACTTTCCTCTTCCTTCTGCGGCCGATGATTCTTCGCCTGGTCCTAGCACATCTGCAGCTGCCCATCTCGCCCCTCCAGCCGATGATCCTATGGAGTAGTGGTGGCATTTTGTTCTGTTTTGTCTTCTTTTGTTTTTCTTTTCTTGTAGTTTCGTTGTTTTAGTTAGTTCCTCGGAGTTTAAGCTCCTTTTGTACTGGCTAACCTTACAATTCATGCTCAATACTCATGTTTCTTTTCTCCTTCTCACTTCATGCTTTGTTATTTCAAGTTCCATTATGCTCCATTTTCATTGAGGACAATGTATTGTTTCAGTGTGAGGGAGCTGTTTCCCTACTTATTTTTCTCTATTGCATGCCTGTTTGACATCTGGTTGCATTATGTTTTACATTTTCAAACATGGAAAAGTGATCTTTGTCATTCTGCTATTCCTCGCTGCGACGAGAGACCTCACGTCGCGACGAGGCTGCTCACTTTGGCGAAAACGTCGCGTCGTCAACACGTCGCGACGCATATTATTGCACGCTGCGATGTCAATTTTTTGCAGTAACGATTTTTGCTGGACACCAGGCTCTTGCAACTTTTGTTTTCAAAGACTTTATAAGTTTGAAAGTGGTGCTTGAGTTTAGGAAAATATCTTCCATTCTTTTAATGATAATCGGTATTGGCTAATTTTACTTTCGATG
>JAOTAX010000058.1:16578-27285 GCA_025629825.1 Erythroxylum guanchezii | reverse complement strand
GGTTACACACTCAACATATTTTATCAATAACCTGCCCACCGTAGCTCTGTTGGTAAAAGTATGGACCAAATCATGGCACTTCTCAAAAAGTTAGGCATGAAGATGCTTGGTAGTTTTTTGAGTGGGAGGGTCCCAGTTTTTTTTCTAATGGATAAGATGGCCTACCATCACTAAATCCGTTATAGATAAGAAAAATAACCATCCTATAAAGTTTTAAATATTTTAAGTTTTGTTAATCTATCATCATGCATACATGCATCATGATTTTATACTGTTGGATCGGAAAAGAAAACATGCAAGATTTGGTTAAACGATAGATTTTAAAACCTTTTTAAACATCATTACATAGCAGAAGCAAGATAACCAAATCAACATATGAATCCATACATGATATGGTATAAGGATAATAGTTAACATAAGAACAAGATAGTGATATTATCGACTCCTTCGCTACAGCTTTAATTCCTCGCTGTTCTATCCTCTCCTGCTTCTTGTATCCAATCCTTGCTTTTGAATCATTTCCTTTGTCAATCTATCCTCTCTTTATTTTTGTATCCTCAACTAACTTGATCTACCACTTTTTCTTCTTGGAAAACTTGGTTAACAAGATCCTTTTGTGGGAAAGGAGAAGAAATACTTTGGAGGAGTATTTTCTTAGAAGAAATAAGACAAAGAATGAGACACTCTCATGTAATTTTCAAAAATTTCATGCAAGATACGAGAGAGCGTGATAAAAATGTAAGAACCCCTTCTGACACCATCACAATGTTAACTTCAAAGGAAAGAAGAGTTTTCCATCCAATGCATCACTTCTTCATTTAATCAATCATAAAGAAGCCAGTAAATGAGACTCTTCTCATTTGTCTTTAAGATGACTATATGAAAAGTCTATTAACCTAAATGAGACCTATCAATTTTGTTTTTTATGATGAAAGAAGGAAGATGGTCCTTCCAACGTACATCTTTCTTCTTTAATCCAATGAATGCTAATAGGTTACATGTTATCATTATATCATTATAAGATAACCATTAAACCATTTAATGGTAAGATCATTACTACATTTAATGATGATAATGCATGATAAATACCATCTTTATTTAGCAATTCAATGCCAAATATGCAACTGCAAATTCGTCCCTAATGAAAAACAAAATTGCACTTTACTTTCTTAAAAATTTTGTTTCAATTTAATTAATCTAATTAATCAAATTACACCAAAGTCTAGCCCATTTCTAAATGTACATTTGGGCTTCTAATTAATCATTAATTAGAGCAAGCTCAATATTCATTTATGGGATTTAAAACCTACATTTCTTACTATGCTTGATAACCTTCCTTGAAGCCAAGTGGGGAATCTTATTGGACTTAGATAATTCAAGCTCTAATAAGGCCATAATTAGTTTAATCTCATTAGCATTAATTCTAGCTTATTAACTAAATGTCATCCCACTAAAGACAATTAGTTGAACTCTTGAATTACTAAATATCATAAGAACACATATTTTCTTGTCCAATTACAAACCCTATTATGAACCTTATTATAGCCATCCACATAATAAAGGGTAAAATTACCGTTTTGCCCTTATGTTAGTTTTTCCTTCTAGATCTCCCGTTTTACTCTATATGATGATTAACACACAAGATCTCATCTTGGTGTTAAGGCTTGATGGGTAGCTAGTCCATCAAACTACTGGTGCCAGTTTAATCACCAATCTCTTAAAAAACATCTAGAAGTGATGATATCACTATAAACTCTTTATTTGAATGAATGTTCCTTGATTCATGTTTCAATTAATAATTCCAACATGCAAACACTGGATTAATACTTAGTAAAAATCCATTCCGATCATATCAAGAATTATAATGAAACACATATGAGTTCACCACCCATCAAGATTGTGGTCCATAATAAGCGAATGCTTAAGTTGTATGTTTTAAAATTAAAGTAACAACCCACTGTATTCTTGAAAACATACTTGATTCCAGATTCATTTAGTAATGCCATTATCGATAGTCAAATACTATCATGATATGAAACTCATCATTCCCTTGAAGTGAACTCCTTTACTTACATGGACATAAATCGCAACACTACAATCTAAACCATAATCAAGAAACCAACTTGATTATTCAACTGTGAATCCATTAATTTAGAAATTCAGATTCTTATAATATACATGTTTCCCATACATCTCTATGTATATGTATATTACTTACAAAAGAATATCGGTACCTTTTGACTAGATATATAATACTCATAAAAACCAAACTCTTTTGTTTTATTAATAATAAATATTTTCATTACAAAACTGTAACTGAAGAAGATTAACGTACATGTAAAAACACTTGCTTTCTAAGGCACTATATTTACATAGCTCCAACAATCTCCCACTTACCCTAAAGCAAGTTTGACATATCCCTTATTCCAATCCCTGCTAGGTGACTCTCAAAACTCTTTTGAGATAGTGTCTTTGTAAACGGATCATCAAGGTTTTGCTTTGTGGGAATCTTTACCACATCCCCCTCTCCACGTTGTATTATCTCCCTTGTGAGATGATACTTTCGTTCAATATTTTTGGCATCTTTGTTGTTCTGAGGTTCTTTAGAATTAGCCACTGCCCTATTGTTATCAAAATAAAGTGTAATGGTTTTTTCTGTCTCTAGAACTACCTCCAAATCATTTAGGAACTTCCGGAGCTAGATTGCTTCCTTTACTGCTTCACGAGCAGCAACATACTTAGCCTCCATAGTCGAATCAGCAATACAAGATTGCTTGACACTCGTCTAGACTATGGCTCCATCTCCTAAAGTAAATATAGAACCAGAAGTTGATTTCCTTAAATCAACATGTGATTGGAAATCAGAATTTGTATATCCTGTCGGAAAAAGGTTACTACCAGAGTAAACAAGCATTAAGTTCTTCGTCCTACGAAGATATTTAAGTGTACACTTAACCGCAGTCCAATGTTCCATTCCTGGATTGGATTGAAATCTACTTACCAGTCCTACTGTGTAGCAGATATTGGTCTAGTGTAAAGCATTGCATACATTAAACTTCCAACTGTCGAAGCATATGGAATGTTACGCATGCATTCAACCTCATCTTGGGTTTTAGGTGCTTATTCCTTTGAAAGTTTGATTCCATGTCTAGTAGGTGTGAAACCCCTCTTGGAATCTTGCATGGAAAACTTATTGAGCATATTCTCAATGTAGGTTAATTGAGACAAGGCTATCTGTTTGTCCTTACGATCCCTTATAAGTTTGATCCCTAGAACATAGTTAGCCTCTCCCAAATTCTTCATTGAAAATTGTTCATTCAGCCATCCCTTAACCATAGATAACATTCCCATATCACTCCCAATGAGCAGAATGTCATCAACATACAGGATTAGAAAAGTAACCTTCCCTTCTTATATTCTTTTATAAACACAATAACATGTTGGACCCTATTTTCAGAGCCCAACATCTGGAGTCCTAACCCTTGAGCTTATTACCCTGTAGGTTCATAACCAACATTTCCCAAAGTAACTCCAAGAGATACAAAATTTCATGGAGAGACAGTAGAAGAAGTGAGGAATATGTTGTTTTAAGAATCACCTTATTTGGGGGTTAGATGAGGAAATTATACCTGAAAGAATCGAACATGATTATACAATCAATCCATTTGTACCTAGCTTGGTGCAGTTGCCATAGCTTCTACTACAGATTTCAGATTGACTTTGTTTTTGGACTGTTTGAAAGAAGACTTCAAGATCTACAACTTTTATAGAGACCTTGAAGACCAATTCCAGTTTTTGAATGGTAGAAAAATGGAACAGACAATATGACGTCATTTTGAGACGATGTGACGTCATTAGACTATACAAGGTTAGAAAAATTGCCATAACATTCACTACAAATATTGGATTAAGACGTTTTTTCAATGGTTTGAAAGAGGACTTCAAGATCTACAACCTTTATGAAGACCTCGAAGGCAAATTCCATCATCTGACGGGTAGAAAATGGAATAAAAGATAACAATGAATAGTAACTAAGACGATAGGTATGAACAATAACTGAGACGATAGACGTGAACAATAACTGAGACCGTAGACGTGAACAGTAACTGAGATGATATACATGAACAGTAACTGAGATGATAGACGTGAACAGTAACTGAGACAATAGATGTGAACAGTAACTGAGATGAAGCAAAACTAAGATGAAGTGTCTTACAGAAGGTCAAACTAAGATGATGAACAGTGACTAAGACGATGAACAGTAACTAAGACGAAGCAAAACTAAGATGAAGCATCTTACAGAAGGTCAAAATAAGCTGATAAATAGTGACTAAGACGATGAACAGTAACTAAGACGAAGCAAAACTAAGACGATGCTGACGTTATACTAAGACGGAAGCAAAACTAAGATGGAACAAAACTAAGACGATGGTGACGTCATGCTAAGACGAAACAAAACTAAGACGATGTTGACGTCATACTAAGACGATGCTGACATCATACTAAGACGAAGTAAACTAAGAAAAAGCAATAAAAAAGGCATAACTTCACCAAAAATATCGGATTAAGGTCATTCTTTTACCGTTTTAAAGAAGACTTCTAGACCTACAACTTCCATGAAGACCTCATAAATGATTTTTGCCTCTATAAGGGCTAAAAGTTCAATAACAAGTAGCTGTCCCTAAAGTTCACGCTATGCCGCAACACAAAATTCAAATGATCATAACTTTCCACTACTTTATCCAAAACTTACAAACTTTATATCGTTGGAAAGCTAGAACGACCATCTACAGTTTCCAAGAAGACATTTTTACCAGTTCTACCTAGATCATTCTAGATTTTCCCTTGAATGCAGAACACAATTCCTACCCTTATGAAAAAAAAATTGAACAAAGTAATGTCGGAACTTGAAAAGCCATAAACAAACATAATGTATCTGTATTTCATTCACATCAAAATAAGTATTTTTCAACGCTTTAGTGGGCATTTCAAGCCACCTTACAACATAATCTAAAATGCAAACTTTTGTAAAACAATCATTTCTCAAAATGCAACTAAAGCCTTGGTTTATAAGATTAGTTTAAAAATACAACAACATTTCAAAAGTGGAGTGATGCCTTGGCCCTTGACTATTTAATCTCTTACTCAGCACCTGCTTATGGGGAGGAGAGTGGGGGTGAGCTTAAAGCCCGTGCGCAACAATTTTACAGTTTGTAACAAGTAAAGACATTTTAAAAACATTTTCAATGCAGAAATTCATGTGTATGCGAATCATGAATGCATTACTTTTACCAACTTGTCATGAACACATAAACACATCAAATGGTTTGGGTAAGTCCAAAACATGATGCACTACACATTTCTAATGAAATGATCGTGTGTAGCCGTGAATTCTTGAGTGAGTCCTTGAGGGAGCTCAATGCCACTAGTGGGCAGGCAGGAGAAGCCTATACTTAGGTCAACGTACATATAACGATTCTTGAGGGACTACCAAAAACCCACATAACACATAGACTTCAAAATCTTGTAAGCTTGATGCCCAAAAATGCACATTCTCTAGAAAACTTGCTTTTCATATACTTGTTATATCTTAAAAACCATTTCCAAAAGTATGGTTTCAAATCATGCATCATTTCAAAGAATTGTTTTAAAAAACAACTTTCCATAAACCATCACATAAATCATGTGTAAGCATGTAGGCATTAAATGCACATGAATGAGGCAGTTGCAAAATTAATTCCTGTCATTTATTGACATAAAACTTTTATTAGCTTATCACCTAATTATAACAGTGAAACCGACCTGAATGTCCTGGCTTATAACTTGCTCAAATGTTTCTTTCCTTTTGCTCCTCTTTTCTTTCTTGATTCCCTTTTCATAGATAAAAATTTCCAACTTCAATAGGGTTGCTAAAATGGAAACCCACAAAGTATGTTCCATAAAATGGTTCTAGAAAACTTAAACCCATGCATTTTTTAAGTTTCATGAACCAAAACCCTTCTAATATCTAAAACATTAAAATGCTCTCACCTTAGATCTTCACCAAAAGAAGAAATACTTGGTTCAAAAGAAAGCTCTTGACTTTCTCTACCTTTTTCCGTTCTTGCCTAACCTCCAAATCTCTCTAGAAAGGTTACGAAAAGAAACCTTAGCTCAACTCTTTTCTTTTCTTCTCAACCACCGAAATCTCTCTTCTCTCTCTCTTTGATTTGTTATTTCACTTCCCTCTTTTCCATTTTCGTTTTTCCCCTTGTTTGGGAAGAAAACAACACTTCTTTCTTCCCATTTTACCCTTAATGATTTACAAAAGTCCACTTTGCCCTTCCTTTAATGCCTTATGGTTTCTAGACTTATGTGGCTTGCCAAAATTGCCCTCACACTCTTTTACTACTTTAATGCTTCAACTAACTCATGTCATAAAGTCTTACTCACATAACATGCTAATCAATTCCAACATGACAAGTCTAGCAAGTCCCTAAAATACATCTAGTCATGCTTATAGTAAAAAAAAAATTTCAGTGGCCAACATTTCTCCCCCTCTTAAGAAAATTTCGTCCTCAAAATTCTTACCTGAGTCGTTGAAAAGGTGTGGATACTTTTCCCTTATGGCTTCTAAGGGCTTCCATGTGGCCTCTTCAACAGAGTGATTTCTCCACAAGACTTTGACTAGTCGAACCGTCATGCTCCTGAGGACCTTTTCCTTGGTGTCTAAGATCTCTACTAGAATCTTTTCATAACTTAGATCATCTCTTAAATAAACCTCAGTGGTCTGAATGATGTGGATGGATCCGATCTATACCTCCTCAACATGGAAACATAAAAGACGTCATGTATCTATGACAACTCTGGTAATAGTGCCAACCTATAGGCTAGTGGTCCAATCCTCTCTACAATCTCATAAGGGCCCACAAATCTCAGACTCAAATTGCCATTCTTGCCAAACCTTATGACTCCTTTCCAAGGAGATGTCTTAAGAAAGATCTTCTCACTGACTTCATACTCCATCTCCTTTTGGTGTGCATCGGCTTGACTCTTCATTCTATCCTGAGCTGCCTTAAGCCGTTGTTTAACTAGATTAACTTTATCGACTATCAGCTAAAGTAGTTCGGGCCCTATCAGTTTCCTTTCTCCTTCTTCATCCCAACATATCGGAGTTCTACATCTCCTTCCTGCTTCATATGGAGCCATCTGAGTGCTCGAGTGGTATGAATTATTATAAGCAAATTCAACCAATGGCAAAGGCTCGTCCCAAGCTCCTTTGAAATCTATCACACATGCTCTAAGCATTCCCTCAAGTGTCTGAATGGTCCTCTCAGATTGACCATGCGTCTGGGGATGAAAAATCGTGATAAAATTTAACTTGGCTCTAAGAGCTTCTTGCAAGCTTCCCCAAAATCTCGAAGTGAATCGAGGATCCCTGTCAGAGACTATTGAATCCGAAACCCCATGCAATCTCATTATCTTATCTATGTACTTCTTGGCTAGCACTTGCAGAGAGTCAGTCTGCTTAATTGCCAAGAAATGGGCTGACTTCGTCAACCGATCAACAATGACATATATGGCATTATGCTTCCTACTAGTCTTAGGCAAACCCATCAGAAAATCCATAGTTACCCTTTGCCACTTCCACTCAGGAATGGACAATGGCCTTAACTTGCCTGAAGGTGCCTAGTGCTTAACCTTGACTTGCTGAGACACTAGACACTTGCTCTCATATTCTGCTACATCCCTCTTTATGTCGTTCCATCAGAAATGTTCTTTCAGATCTCTATACATCCTGGTGCTACCTGGGTGCATGGCATAAGGCGCATTATGTGCCTCATCCAGTATTTCAACCTTTACTTCGTTGACATTCAGGATACAAAGTTTATTTCCTATCACCATTAGTCCATCATCCTTCACTACCACTTCAGATTTCTTGCCATTTTGAATTTCTTCTCGGAGATTGCTCAATTCTGCATCCTGTTTTTGTAACTACTTAACTTTCTCCCTAAGTATCGGTCTCACTCTGAAAGTAGCAACAATACATTCAGGTTCTTCTTGTTTCAAACTTATCCTAAGCTTAGCCATCTCCTCTAATAGTGGCAGATAAACTGTTTGCATATGAGCTATAGAGGATTTCCTGCTCAAGGAATCCGCTACCACATTCGCCTTTCCTGGGTGGTACTCAATCAACAGGTCATAATCCTTAAGCAACTCTAACCACCTTCTTTGTCTCAAGTTCAATTCCTTTTGGCTCAACAAATACTTAAGACTTTTATGATCGGCGAAGATCCTTGTTTGAACCTTATACAGATAATGTCTCCAAATCTTCAGGGTAAAAACTATTGCTGCTAACTCCAGATCATGGGTCGGGTAATTCAATTCATAAGGCCTTAGTTGTTTTGAGGCATAAGCTATTACCTTATCTTCTTGCATCAACACACAACCCAAACCCTTCCTTGAAGCATCACTGTATACTGTATAACCCTTATCTCCAGTAGGCAAAATCAAAACCGGAGCACTTGTTAATTTGCACTTGAGTTCTTTAAAGCTTTTCTAACATTCCTCACTCCAAGACAAATTTCTGATTCTTCCTCAATAACTTAGTCATCGGAGTAGCTATCATAGAGAATCCCTCAACGAATCTCCTATAATATCTTGCCAAACCTAGAAAACTTCTCACCTCTGTCACTGTCTTAGGTCCATACTAATTTACCACTACTTCAACCTTCCTTGGATCAACATGTACCCCGTCTTTTGAAATCACATGCCCAAGGAATAACACTTCATGAAGCCAAAACTCACATTTGCTGAAGTTGGAATAAAGATCCCTCTCCCTCAATGTCTACAACACAATTTTGAGATGCTTCTCGTGTTCCCCTTTACTCTTGGAATATACCAGAATGTTATCGATAAACACTATGACAAACTGATCCAAATACTCCTTAAAGACCCTATTCATAAGATCCATGAAAGCAGCTGGAGCATTGGTTAATCCAAAAGGCTTGACTAAAAACTCATAATGTACATACCGTGTCTTGAAGGCTGTCTTGCTTACATCAGACTCCTTGATTCTGAGATGATGACAGCCTGACTTGAGTTTAATTTTGGAAAAGACCCTTGCTCCCTGAAGCTGGTCAAACAGATCATCAATTCGAGGCAGAGGATACTTTTTCTTAATGGTCATCTTGTTGAGTCTCTGATAATCAATACACATCTGCCATGTTCCATCCTTCTTCTTGACAAACAAAACTAGTGCTCCCCAAGGTGACGAACTCGGTTCCTCCAACTGTTCCTTAAGCTCCTTCAACTCAGCTGGAGCCATTCTATAAGGTGGTATCGAAATAGGTGCGCTTCTAGGAATCAAGTCGATGACAAACTCGATTTCCCTCACTAGTGGCAAACCAGGTAAGTCCTCTAGGAACACATCTGGAAACTCCCTCACTACTAGAAAATCTTCTAACCTCCCTTCATTCCCATCAGTGTCCACAATATGCACTAAGAAGGCTTCACACCCCTTTCCTATCATCCTGTAAGCTAACAAAACAAAAATAATTCTTGATGATGATGTTTTCCTGTCCCCTCTGAAAATCATCTTCTCACCGTTGCCCAAGTCAAATTCCACCTCCTTAAGGAAATAATCTAACTTTGCATGATACTTCTTCATAACATCCATTCCTAATATGACGTCTAGCCCCTTTAACTCTAGGGGTAGTAAGTCTACCACCAGTCGAGTACCCTCGATGAAAAACTCACAATCACTATACACTTGGCTTATAATCACATGCCTCCCTAGAGGAGTGCTAATAATTAAAGGACTTCTCAGTGGCATCAAAACAATATCATGCAATGTCATGATTGCAGAAACAAATGAATGCATGGAGCCAGAATCAAACCACACATATACAGTAGAATTAAATAACCGAGCCATATCCGTGACAACTTCAGGTGCTACCGCAGCTTCCTCTCTAGTCATATCAAAAACTTTGGCCTGTGCCTGACCCTTTGGCCTCCCTGGAGGAATAGTCTTCTTTATAGTTTCAGAGCTACCCACCTCTGTGACTGGTCTAGTTCCCACGGTTTCTGCTCTCCTTAGGGCTTGCACTTGGAACCCCTCTTGCTTGGTTAGTTAGGGATAGTCTTTAGTCAAGTGGCCCTTCTCTCCGCATCGGAAACATACTCCAATTAGCTTAAAGCATTCTCCCTTGTGAAGCTTCCCACAATGCTCATATTGAGGGTTTGTGTATTTACTCCTCCCTGTCCTTACAGTGCCTCCTACACTCGAGGCTTGCTCCAAGACTGCTCTTGTCAACTTGTTCTTGATAGAACCACTACTCCCTACTTCACTATGAGTATGGAAACTCCTTGTACTCCTCGCATGCCTTGGAGTACTCATCCCCTTTTTAGTAGACTGCTCTTTATTCTTTCTCTTCCTGCTCACTTCATTTCTAATATTTTCCAGCTTCTCAGCTGGAGTGCAACATCTACCAATTGTTGGTAGTCACAAAAGTTATGGATCAGGACTTTCTTTTTGATCCCCAAATGCAGTCCTCCCTTAAACTTGCGGCACTTATCCTCCTCATTAGCAACAATGTTGGCCGCATACCGTGATAGCTGGGTGAACCCCAGTTCATATTCACTCACACCCAGGTCTCTCTGTGTGAGATTCAGAAACTCTCTAGCCTTCTCTTGGATATAGACCCTCGAGAAGTATTTCCTCTTGAA
>JAOTAX010000058.1:0-12231 GCA_025629825.1 Erythroxylum guanchezii | reverse complement strand
ATTAATTAACTGGCCACATTAATCAACAAACTCAACAATAATAAATCGATCAAGCGCAGAGATTAAATAAACATAAGTCATAAACGAAAACAATTAAACCCAAGGAGTCTCACGAACTACACGCATCAAACGTAAAGTACCCTGACTAGATTAAAAACTTAGCCACACAATACTAGTCTCTATCAACTATAACTGAAATTAACAAATTAAAACTGAAATTCAACCTTCCCTAAAGCTGCTGTCGCTGGTCTTCCCTCTGCTCCTCTGTGTTGTGTGCCTACTGTTGTAATCAATCTGCCGTCAATCCGCTATTCTCCGAAAACTATCGTCCACTCTCCTCCAGCGCTGATTTATTCCACTCTTTGCGCCTCCCCTCGCTGTCGCAGTCCACAATCTACTTTAATCTTCCTTCCTTCAAAAGCCGCCGTCCCCTTTTTTCACTCTAGGTTTTGTGTCTTCTTATTTAATGAAGTGGGCCCCCCTTCTCTTAATCCACGCCAGCCCACTCACCTTAAAAGTTACATTCCTGCTGATTTAACTCTTCAAAACGACGCTCCCCTCTGTAGCTTGTTTAATTTGCCTCATGATGTATTTATCTAGCTCATTAATTGACGCGTCACGTTTTCGTCTTCAAAGCCTGCTTGATTTATTTGTGTGTTGCGCTCCTCTTGATTTGGTTTTCAATTAATTGCTATCCCCCACGTGTTGCCTTGTAGCTCATTCCTCTCACTCCATGCTGCTCTGTTCTCTCATTTGATAATGCTTCTCCACTTGCTAATTGCGTTGATTTAACTATAGCTGATTATTTTCCAAAGTATGTACGTCCCTTTAATTTGCTACCTCCTGATTTGCGTGATTTTCCTATGCCACCTGTTGCTTGCTTATTTCTCAATCAATTTTAAAACCTTGCTTGTGCGACGTCGTCCTGCTGCTGGTTCCTATGCTTTTAATTCAGCCCTTAGCTAATTGATGGGACAATTAAAATATCTCTGGCTTCTACTTTAAATTGCATCACTTTGTGTTTCGACACCTAAAACATACGAAGATATAAATTACCAAAGAAACGCAAGCAAAACATCACAAAGGCCTACCAAAAGAACATAAAACACAAAGAATTAATCATGACAAAATGCAAATTATCAATGCGTCTAATCTTCCTCGAGATAAAGGATAACTCATCATCTTCATTGCTCGAATCTTGATTTGATTAACTGGAATCGACATTCTTGACTTCCTCTATCTTCAGCGCTTTAGACGATGCACTCCTCTTTTTTGAAATCTTGTGATTCTTCTGTCTGGCCTTCAATGCTATCGATCTATCCCGTCTGGGCTTGTCTTCAACATCGAGTTCAACTTCATGTATCTTCAGGGTTCCAAGCAATTCATCGAGCTTCAGCATGCTCAAATCCTTGGCTTCTTGTACAGTTGTGACTTTTGTTCTCCATCTCTTCGGTAGACTTCTTAAGATCTTTCTAACGTGATCTTAATTGTCGTAAGTTCTACCGAGAGCTTTAAGTCCATTGATGATTGATTGAAACCTTCCAAACATCTGATCGATAGACTCTTCGTCCTTCATCTTGAACAGCTCATACTGGTGTACAAGAATACTTATCTTGGATTCCTTTACTTGAGTTGTACCTTTGTGTGTGATGGATAGCGTATCCCACATCTCCTTCGCAGTGTCGCATTCGTGAACTTTATCGTACTCACTTCTGCTTATGACACAACTTAAAAAAAACTTGGCCTTTAAATTCAACTAGAATCTTGCTTTTTATTCTCCAGACCATCTAACTCATGGAATAGGATTTCCTTCTTCATCTATCGGTGTATACGATCCATTTTCTATTATCTCCCAAAGATCGATACGAGTAGATTCGATGAAAAGCCGCATCCTGTCTTTCTAGTAATGATAGTCTTCTCCATTGAACGCAGGAGGTCTAATAACGGAGGCACCTTCAACTATGTATATGTGTGATTCCGTCATGGATCTTTATCCACACTTTAGTACGGTGGTTCTTGGACACCGAGCTCTGATACCAATTGAAGTAAATCATACGTTAGTATAGACTTAGTATTCAATATACAAAACGCACAAGAAGGGGGGTTGAATTGTGTATTCTTTTTCGGTAATCCCCTTTTATATGAACTTCTTGAAAAACTTGTTTTTTCTAAAAAACTATTGAAAATCAGTATTATGAAGTATCACAATTTATTCGTAAGTGCGTGTATAAGACAGTAAGAATAAATGTTTGAGAGTTGTGAGTGAAAATCGACACAGCAGATTTATATTATTTCAGCCCAAACCGTGGGCTACGTCCAGTCCTCAGAATCCTTTCTAAGATTTCACTATAGTTCACAAAGATAAAAGTATTCTTTTCTCCAAGCCTCTTCAGGTCTCTTACAGCAAATATTCTTTTCACACTTAGCCTCTTCAGGCTATCTGCTTTTGTTCTTTCTACTGAAAGGTGTTTCGAGTTTTGTTACAGACAATAGTAGCTCTAAGTTTATCACACAAAATAAAATTTATAGCTTTTGAATCTCTAGCTCTTTTGAATTTTTTTCTAACTTCTTCAATCTTCAACTTCGACTCGTATTTATAGCCTTCGTCTTCAACCGCTTCTTGATAACTGCTTCTTTCTTCTTGTTTCTTGATCTTTGAAGAATCAGTTATTCAGTTGAGTTCTGTAACCAACTCAAATTGATAATCATTTGGCGCAGTATCGGGTCTTCCGTCTCATTTTCTTCCGTCTCATTTTGCTTCTGTCTTATTTTGCTTTCGTCTTATTTATTTCGTCTCATTTTCTTCTGTCCCATTTCTTCCGTCTCATTATTTGGTCTTCATCAAAATTATTTAAACGTAAAGTCATTTTAACTTAACAAATTCGATGCAAAATGTTTGCACTTCAACGAACAAATCCTTCACTGCAAAGCCATGACCAATTGGTTAAAATGAAGCAAAATATGAATCTGCAATTGAATGTAAAAGAAAGAGAACTAAAAAGCAAGTGATTAAGATAAATAACGAGGTGAGTTCAGAGACATGCAACACATTTCTTATATATAGTGAAAAAGCAAGGGCTTACAAAGTTTCGAGAACTATGCTTTCCTTAACATGTTAAATTTGTGAATATTCTATGTAGATATTTGACGTATTGCTTCCATCATCAATTATCATGTTTATCTCCCAATATCAATCCAAGGTAAGGAAAGATGTTATCATGTTCCTGTTAATCCCCTAATTCACTTTGTAACACTCTATTATGTTTTTTTATTTTGTCAAGTCCCAAAGAACATATGTACTTATGAACTTTGGATCACGAAAAACCCAAAGGGTAGTAAAGCAATAAGAAAAAGAGTTTAGTTACCATCGATGATTGTATTTGGAATCAGAGTTTGCAGGAAAACACAACCAACTCTGACTAGTCTGTTTTACATGTGCCTGTACTGGAAAAGCAAAGTTAACAGTTAGGATTCTAATAATAATGCAAAGATCATTCATTTGCATGCATAATGAACGAGAAAGTAGCCTAATGTAGATTGAGTAATTGATATTAGTTAATAAAAAAAAGCCAAGAATCGAATACTAATAACAATTAAAAGAAAACAAATCAGATCGTTAAATTAAGAATTGTCACCCGAGGAAGGTTCGCGAGTTTAGGAGCAGGAAATGGAGTTATAAGCCCTTCTCTTGTCGATCCTTGTCGAAGTTTAACTATGTGTTGAATCAGGAAGAAGATAATGAACACAGTAACATCGATCAATATTCTGAGATTGACGTACGCTTACTGCTTGTGTCGCTGCCGTGTTTGTGGAATGTTTATTGGAATGGTGGAAGTTTAAGAGACAGAGATAGAGAAAGGGTTTGGTGAGTGCATTAAATGTGGAAGTTTCTAGACATGTATGTTAATTCAATGGACGTAAATGGACTTGATTGATAGCATTTGATGGAAGAGTTATTAATTGTTAGGAGCAAAAGAGCCGAGAACATTTGAAATGTAGAAATTTCTAGACATGTATGCTAATTAAATGGACGTGATTGATACCATTTGATGGAAGAGTTATTAATTGGGAGGAGCAAAAGAGAGGAGAACATTTGATTGAAGATTAATTGAATTTTAAAATTTAATTAGATTTAATTGATTTTAATTAAATACTAATTAGGTATAAATAATATCTAGTATCTAGCATCAGTCCTCATTTATCAAACTTTACAATCAATGATCACATTTTCATTAATTAATTAATTAATTATATTTAAATTAACTGATAATATTTTAATTAAGTTAAATTATATTTTAATTTACTAAATAGTTATAATTAATTTAATTAAAGATATTTTAAGAATATGTAATTAAAAAAGGGAAAAAATATTTTAGACGCATTAATAATAACGTAAGTAATCATTATGTGTTAATAGTCAATAATTAATAAATTAATTAATAAGATTTCAGTAAATCAATTATTTAATTACATATTGATTATTATGAATTATATTGTAATTAATTTTATTTAATTAAGGAATAAAAAATAGATCTTTTCATAGGCGTGACACTTAAGTCAGGCCTATGACTCCTATAATAATAAAATTTTATTTTATTTTAATTAAATAAATAATTATTGATTTTTATTAATCAGTAACATACTTATCACGCCTGTGACTCCTGTAATAATAAAATTTCATTTTATTTCCAGTAATTAAACAATTAATTATTTTGTTATTAATCAATAATATATTATAAATAGCCAATTAATTATATATATACATATAATATTTTAAAAAAGAAAAAATAAGCACTAGTTCTATTTAATTAATTAATGAAAAATTAATTATATTTTAATAAATTAGTAATTAATTAAAATGTTATAAAATTATACAGGTGTTAATTGCCCATAAAAAGAAAATAATATACATCAATTAATTATTGATATATTAATCATTATTAATTATAACTGAATAAGATTACAGTTAATGACAAAATATTATGAATTATATTTAATTAAAAATGACAATCAGAAGAAGAAACAACAACGAAAAAAACTTGAACTCGAATCATTTCAACAGTAAATAAAAATGACAAACAAAATAAAGAACAACGGAAAAAAAACCTTGAATCGTTAGATCATTTGGACGGCGGGATGGAACTCCGTGTTCATTCTTAGTATTATACTAGCAGATAGATACTACGAAAATGCGCAGTAATATAGTGTCCACTTAATTTAGTTCTATGATTATTTATTTTAAACATGTTATATTATTATATTGTTTATTGTATAAATGAATATCGTGTAATTTAAAAATTTGTAATAAAATTATAAATATTTAAATATTGAAATGTATACTTTTTTTAAGAAGGTTAAAATTCTTTACATTAAAAATATATAATTTAGAATATTAGAAATGAATTAGTAATTTAGTTAGTAAAAATTTCGAATGAAAAATTTTAAAATTAAGGAAATGTATTTGTTATAATTGGATAAAATATATAAACTAAATTAAAAAATATCATTATATTTAAGTAAAAAGTAATAAAGATATATCACAAGCTTGACATGGGAGTTGTTATTTTGTTCCTATATAATTTTATAACATTTTTATTAAATAAATATATTATTAATTAGTTGATTAATTATAACATAATTAATTGATTAACTAATTATAAAATAATTAACACATATAAAAATAAAACTAGCTAATTAAAATATAATTAATTAATTAACTAAACGATAAGTGATTGCTTAATCAATTAAAATATAATTAATTAATTAATTTCAATCTAATTAATTTAAATATTAATAATTGATTAAAATTTTTATCAAATATAATTAAATTCTTCGGCTTCCTTATTCATTAAGTATAATTCACACACTCTTAAAGGTGCCATAGGAGCTCTTTTTTAATAATGCTTTAATGCCAATGGGCCTAATAAAGTTAAATCTCATAATATCTCTTAATTAAATATACTTAAAATATAGTTAATTAGTTAATTTTGATATAATTAAAATATAATTAAGTATTAAGTATATAATAATAAGGACGAATGGGATGGACGAACACGAAATTCCATTCCGTCGTCCAAATGATCCTACTGCTCATTTTTTCGATTATTAATTTTAATTATTAATTATTATTAAACTTATCATTCCTTCCTTCCTTTAACTGGCTATATTTTAATTAATTAATTAGTTATATTTTAACTAATTAAATATATTTTAAGTATATTTAATTAAAAATTGAAAAAAAATAAAATTTTACAGGCATTAATATAAGCAATAATTACTTGTTAATAATTAATAGTTAATTAATTAGTTAAATATATTTAAATAAATAAATAAATAAATTATATTTTAATTATTATCAATTATATTTTAATTAATTAATTATCTTTAAAAGAATATTGACTAGTGGTAGACAAAGTCAGTGAGATTTTAAGCCTTAATTGACTAATACATCCATATTAGTGTCATTGCCTTTTAATAATGTGTGACCTTCATGACATGTACATCCTGATTTTGCGTTGAATTTCTATTTGAGACCATATTTTTATCACATGCATTAACATGGACATGATTAGGCATTCTTTGTTTTTCATAAACTACATTAGCCAAATAACCTATCCTATTGACTTGATTTTTTCCTTCATAAACCCCTTTGAGCTTTAGCCTTTCCTTTTGTATCAACCATATTACATGCTTTATACTTAACCAAATGTCTTATCTAAGCCATAAAGCTAGTGGAACATTTGTGATTGGTGAGTTTGTGGATATACAAAAGTGTAAGCGTGGGTGTGTGCATATGTGTGGGTTGGCTAATGTTGGGATGTTTTGTTATGTCTTGTCATCGAAATTCTCATGTTGATGTAGTTTATTTTAATTTTTATAAAAAAAGAAATGAAAAGAAAAAGAAAAAGAAAAAAGAAAATTTTTTTTAAAAATAAATGTATCAAGGAGGAATTGCATATGTGTTGAAAAGTTGTTTATGGTTAATGCACCTTCCTACAGTTTTAATGAACGTGTTATTTGAATAGGTTGAATATGAGGTAGATGTTGGCTTGGCAGGTTCACTCTTATGATTTCAATGTATTGTTGGCATAAAGTGTATGAGTGATTCCTTCAGATTTATATATGTTTCATGTAGTTTGTGCGTGAGAGCCGAATGAGGTTGTGAAATATAAATGTTGCATTCGTCATAGCTGACGGTACCCAATTTTTGATTGATTGTTACTTTTGTTTCACTAGCTTTGATGGCTTGCATGCTACTTCACCTAAACACATCTCACCTTACCTTTACCCACATTACAATCTTAAAAAGTCATTTGATTCATGATTATGCATGTAACTTTTAATGGTGAAGAAATGAAATGATATGCAAAGTTATGGACTATTGTGATCATAAATGGTGTCTGAGTGTACCTATGAAAATATCTTGTTTAAGCACCTTCTGTCCAAGTCTACCACTAGATTACTCAATTTCTAAGGATAGTGAATATTGATAGATCATGAGTAGAAGCTTGGAATGTTGAGTTTTTTCTTAAGTTTTGAAAGTCATTCACCTTTACTTATAGTTTTCTATTCTTAAGAAATGTAGAAAATGAGTTAAAGTTTTGGTATGTGATTTTCATTTTGATGATTTTCCCGACGACGGTCCAAGGCTAAGTGTGGAGGAATTTGATATATGTTTAAATTGTGATTTATGTGGTATCCTACACTTAGTAATTAATGTATTAGAAATGCTGAAGATACTCACTTTAATTCATATATGATTTTTGGTACAATTTGGAAGCAAAGAAATTAAAGTGAGTCAAAAGCACGACATATGAGCCATTTTTTGAAGATTAATTTTCACTTGTTTTCATGGAGCAAGAAGAAGAAAATTGGAGCAAGAGAAGACAAGATAAAAAAACAAGAATGGGATAAAGCATAAAACCCATGGAATGATGGCTGGATGATGAAAGGTGGATATCCAACAGCACAAAACGACAGCATCACGAGCAGCAGAAGGGCATGCACTAAACGCATGCAGGCTAGGCGTGAAACGCATGCATACGTTAAACGCAACGTCCCAAATGTGCAGAAGAGAAGGTTTTAAAGGGAAAAATTTTTATTTGTCCCGTCAAGGGGAATAGTACGGCGCAGTACATTAATACACAGTGCAACAGAGAGAAGAGTGGGTGTGAAGGGTTGGCTGCGGCTTGGCTTAGGGTATGAGAGGTTCAGCTGTTAAACATAAAGAACAGGAAGGGTTGTGGTGAAGAGTGGGTTGGTGTGAACAGTAGGAAAAACCCAAAGTTTATTTGTCCCATCGTGAACAACAAAGAGAGAAGAGAGTAGCGTGACACTATCGAAACACATGGAGGAGATGGCTCAGAGTTGGAGGAAAAAAAGAAATGGAAGGTTAGCTTCTCGATGCCAGTTCAACGGGAATATTGACGCCAAGTCACTATTAAGCTATTTCTATCATTTTAAAGTTGTAATTTCTTTTCGGATTGTTATGTTGTTGGTGTTGATTTGATTGGTTTTGGGATGAACGATCTTAATGTGTTATTTTGATTGTTTTATTTTGAACCTATTGCTGAAACATTGAATGTAATCCTTAATAGTTACTTTTGACATTTGTGAGTGGCATCTAACGATCGTTAATTGTTAGGAATATCTTAACTTAGGTTAGATCACCCGAACGTGTGAGGTTACTGTCCATATTGATCATTTTTTGATTAATAATGCGACTGTCAAATTGAATCTAGAGATCATATCCTAGGTTATTCGGTAGTTAGATTTAATTAATGATTGTATCTTGATTAAATACAACTTAAGGGAAAACTGAGATTTGTAAAGCCTCCTATTAGTCTCAAATCAATAGTCTGAAAAGAGTTGTAAAAATGCTAGAATGAAGGAATATGCTTGATCGTATTTAGGCCAAAATTGACTCTAGAACCGAACCTTACTTATATTCGACACTGTTCTCATTTTCGATTGTTTGTTTTAATTTGTTTTCGATAGTTTACTTTTACTTTAATTTCCAAATTGTTTAAATGTTAGCCCTTGAATTTTTTTTCATTGAAGTTAAGCATGATTTTATAAATTATGAGGTTTTGATGGATTAATTTTTGGAGTTATTTAATTTTGTCAAAGTTAGTGGGATTATTGCATGGGTTAATGGAATTAAAGTGTTAAGGTTATAAGAATGTTCAACGGTATTTTTGGCAAGACATTTAAGGTTAAAAGAACATAAGCCTATAAGGAAGGGTAAAATGGACTTTTCAGACTCATTAAGGGTAGAAATGGAAGAAGAAATGTTGTCTTGTTCCTTTGAGAAGGGAAAAACGTGATTTGAAGGAGAGAAGAGTGAAAAAACGAATATACAAGAGAGAAAGAAGAGAGTTTCAATGAAGAGGAGAGAGAAGAAGGAAAGATAGTTAGGGTTTCATAATTTCTTGGTTTTAAGAGAGATTTTGAGGTTGTTCAAGAAGGGAAAAAGGTAGAGGAAGAGAAGAATTTCCATTTTGAGCCAAAGATCTCTTCATTTCATGAAGAATCAAGATAAGATCATTTTGGATCTTTTGGATTTTTGGAAGGAATTTAGTTCATGAAGTCTACGAAAAGCATGCGTTTAAGTATTCTAGAACAAATTTTAGTGATTGTGCTTTGTGGGATTGAAATAGAGAACCCTATTTCATTAAGTATTGAAGATATTTTCATGATATGACTGAGAAGAAATAGAGACATAAGTGGAAATGACCATATTTAAGCTGTACATGCAAAGTGGAACTGAAAAGTTGAACTTGGAAGTTAGAATGATTGTTTAATTGTTGTGGTAAGAGTTATGATCTGGTTTAAGAAGGTAT
Source organism: Erythroxylum guanchezii (assembly GCA_025629825.1). Classification (NCBI taxonomy): domain Eukaryota; kingdom Viridiplantae; phylum Streptophyta; class Magnoliopsida; order Malpighiales; family Erythroxylaceae; genus Erythroxylum; species Erythroxylum guanchezii. Next base: position 2,389 of record JAOTAX010000058.1, on the reverse strand, counting down.
TAGTGGAATTGGGATCAGAATTTCATAATGATTATACATCAATAATTCTAAATTCATTAAGGATATACACATTCAAGATTCATGAGATGAATTATATATATGGTAAGGAGAAAGTTAAAAAAAATGCATGCAAGACAAGATTTTATGGGTGAATGAGATTAGGAAAAAAGATGAAGAATTGAATGAGAAGAGTTAATGCACTCAATATGGTAGTTGAACTATTAAGATATTATAAGAGGTAAATCTTGGAAAAATTAGAGTATTGATGTTAAAATGGGATGACTTTGATAATACACACCTAAGCATATGCGATAATAATTATATTGAATTTTGGTAATGAGAACATTATGACCTTGTAATAATAATAGAAATTGGTCTTCTTGAGGTATTAAGAATGGCTAATAATGTGATGATGATAACAGTTGATTGATAAAGATTTAATGAATAATATAGATGATAGTAGCAAGAAATCTTCTTTCGAAGAAGAAATAGCATTGAATTAGGTTAAGTAGATCAGATAGTCTATATTAAGAGTGATCAATGAAATAACAAATCAGAAATGAACATTTAGTGATTCAAAAGTGAGTATTGGAGTCCTATTTCTGATAGAGACACAAGCATGAAATGTAGAATGGCTATTGAGAGTGTATGCATTATGTTTGAAGTAAAGCATCCAACTATGTGATTGGATTCTTGAAATTGGGGTGGCATTATTGCTAATATGGGGAGTATATAGGTCCACATTATATTCAGTGTAAATATGTTCGGCAGATACAAATTTGACCTGAAGAATGTGTTACAGACACTGGATGTTAAGAGTGGAGATAAATTGAAATGTGTGGAGAAGTTAGTATGAATGAGCAGACAGTAAAATAATTCAATGTGAAATCAGAGGAAAACGAATGAATTGAGAGAATCATTCAAGAAAGGATGTCAATTAGGAAATTGAAAATAACGTGAGACAATGTTACCTCATTGAGGAATGAGTTATTTAAAGAATTATGAGAACTAATCAAGGGGTACATGGAGTTTGATAATAATTGTTTTAGATAACAATTGCCCTGACAGTACTATGGTATTAAAGATTAGAGCAATCCAAGAAAAAAAATTGATGATATATATAAGGTATTCAAAAAGTTGAGAAGAATAGTCAAATACTTAAAGAAAAACATGTAAATCGTATGGTTAATGAAAGTAAAGAGAATTTTAAGGAATTATACTGATATTAATTATATCATATAGATTTGGAGATTTTATAGTATACAATGATGTTGTATAAGAGATTTTGATAAAATCCAATGCAACACAATAAAGTGATTTCATATGTATGGAGACAATTAAAGTCCTATGATTTGACTATTCGATATATGATTTAGAGCTGTTATAGTAATGATTGTCTTGAAAGTTTGGAGATAGTATGTGTATAGGAACATGGGACCAATGTATAGTTCTATTTGACTTCAAGCATCACAATCATCATCATAGTGATTTCATTAGAATACTGTATGAGGAGTTAGATGATAGAAAGAGTCATTTGCTCTTGTTTTCTGATGATTAAGGCCAAAAAATGGTTGAAGGCCAAAATTAGTTGGAGATGTTACTAATAAGTGAAATTGATCTGTATTAGAAATTAAGTGATTTAAGAAAGATAAATGGGTTGGGTGAATCAACACCAAGTGTATGGAATATAGTGAGATAGACATAAGAGTTAAGTGTTTTAACACTACACTGATGTGGATTATTAAGTGAAAGATAAATTATCTCTGAGAGTATCACCGTACCAAGGTGTGCTCAGGTTAGGAAAAAGGATTAGCTAAGCCCCACATGAATTAATCTATATGAAATAATATAAGAAATGCTACTGATGAAAGATGTCTTAGATTCGTAATGTGAGATATGCGAGTATGTTAAGAACTATTGATATGATATGATATTGGTGTTATCGACACTAGGAGTGGAAAATTGTGAGTAATCTAAAACATATTGAGGAAACAGATAATTTAGTGTGATATCTGAGTAAGTAATGGAAGGATTGATTGGATCCATTAACTAAGGTGATTAAAAGAAATTATTTAAGTGATGAAGTTAAATGGAAAACAGAGGAGCATAAGAGGAAGCATACCCCTGCCTCTTGATCAGTTGGATAAGAATTTTGAGGATTAAATTTCTTTAAGAGGGGGAGAAATGTTGGCCCCTGAAATTGTTTTCATTGAAGTTAAGCATGATTTTATAAATTACGAGGTTTTGATGGATTAATTTTTGGAGTTATTTAATTTTGTCAAAGTTAGTGGGATTATTGCATGGGTTAATGAAATTAAAGTGTTAAGGTTATAAGAATGTTTAAGGGTATTTTTGGCAAGACACTTAAGGTTAAAAGAACATAAGCCTA
>JAOTAX010000057.1:23161-35179 GCA_025629825.1 Erythroxylum guanchezii | reverse complement strand
ATCGTATTTTCTTGACTTTACAATTGTGTATGCAGGAAATTATGAAAGTTGAAGGATCCAATAATTACAAAATCCCTCACATGAATAAAGGTGCACGGGAAATTGAGGATCGTCTTCCTAAACAAATTAGGTGTAACTCTGCTATAGTGCAAAATGTAATGAATTTGTTAACATGAGTATGTTAAGAGATTTCATTTTGTTTTAATTTTTGTTTTATTTTATTTTTTATATTTTTGTTAATGTTACCTTAAAAAAAAGAAAAATTAAACACAAATAAAATTGAAATATGAAAGAAAATAAAAATACTAAAATTAAAGCAATAAAAAAACATAAAAATATGATGCTTATACGTGTATTTTATGCTTATATAAAATACTCCTAACTGGGTTTCTCTCATTTTTCTGATTAGCTTTAACAAAATTGGATTGTTGTGATCAATGATCTATCTTACAGTTGAATTTCAACCATTTTGAGATTTTCATTTCTGATTTTGTTAAAGTTTTCATTTTTGCAAGCATTCAAACGAACTTTTTCCCCTTGCAACTTCAACCTTTTGAGTTCGCCCACCTACCATGATTGCTCTCCTCTCTCTCAAGCAGAGCACCTCTTTCTTCAGTTACTTCGGCTTTATCCTTGTGGTTGCATCCGGTGAAGTTGGTCATGGATGGAAATCAATGGTTTGTTCTTGTTGAGCAGTATATACTACCAAGTTCAGCAGGCAGAGAAAAATATCTGCTCAGTGGTCCCATCTTTTTGGCATATTAACGGAGTAGTTGTTGCACTTGCAGAAGCATCCAATTATACAAATACAACTTTAACTCAATTGATATTTAATTACTGTAAGCATAAAAATAAATAAAGATGGAAGACAATAATATAAAGTCATAATCAAATTAGAAGACTACTAGAAACAAAATACATCAGCCAAAAAAAATAATAAAACCATTAATCTAGATGCGAACATTGAAATGAAAACCACAACGTACATTTATTGAGAAAAAATCTGGGAGATAAATTCTCAACATCTTCAATATTGTTTGTTGAATCTCCTTATTCGGATGAAGTTCTCCTTCCTCATAATAAAATTTATTGAGATCAAAATCCAAAACCTTCATCTCAACTCCATTGTCTCCCTCCTTTTCTTTCTTTTTTTCTACTTCATCAATCTGTGACAACTTCTGTATGTGGGAAGGAAAAGCTTCTTTCTCACCCATTTTTGATTCTTGCTTGTAGATTATGCTTGTAGATTATGTGTAGAGCTTTTATATGTAAATAAATAAATGAATGTTGTTGAGAACTGAAAGGTTTTGAAGCAAATAAAAAAGAAACATGATGAAGTGCATTGAAAAGGTAATTTGCAATAATTAGCATGTGAGAGAAATTGCATATAAAATTGCTTTGAAATTGTGATCTGTGTAATTAAGATGAGAGAGAAATTAAAGGTTAATTTTGGAAGTAAAATTATAAATATGCATACAAAGTCAAGAATGACACTTATTTTGAATAATTAAAATGTATCGACACTTATTATAAATCGAAGGGAGTAAGAGAAAAGATGGTAACATGCAGCTGAAAGCGTAAATTACTGTAGCAGTTGAGAGCGTTTATGGATTTTGATTATGATTTTTCAGTTAAACAAGACTTGTTAAACCCACTACTATTGATTTTTTACTCTTTTTTGTTGTTGCATAATTAAATTAGTTACTCATGGTAGGGCATACTTGATTGTTACTTTATGGATCTCTAACCTAGCTGTTATACATGCAAGTTTTTCTTATAATTTGTTTTAGTTGCTTATGTTGCCTTTTCCTAATAAGTACTTATTTTTAAAAGTACAAGATGGTTAAAATTGGTAATTATACGCGAAACTGTAAGATGGTTAATAACGGTAGATCTTTATCAAATATGGATGATGAACAAAATGGACCTAGTATTGTAGAGGAGTCAGAAGCTATAGAGACTCGTAATCATCAGTCTAATGCTATAGTTGAAACTTCAAATAATGCACCTAGGCTAGAATAACAAATTGTTGTTAGCACTGGTAACATGATCTTCAAAATTATATGATTGTACATTTAAATTTTTAATATAATATTATATATGTCTATTAATTGTTATTTTTAAAGGTATGGCACTTTTTTTATTCATAAGGTAAATGGCTATAATTGCCTCTTTTCTTTCACTCTTTTACCTTTTTTTTTTCCTTTTTAGTATATTTCAGAAATAGGAAAAATAAGTAAAAAATGAAAAAAATGTACAAAAGCAAAAGACTTGTCCCATCAAAATAAAGTTTAATTTTATCGTTGCATTGAATTTGCTTCTTAATTTTCCTAACTATATTTTTATATGAATTTTAGGATAAATTCAATTTATCAAATCAGGCACAACTTATTGGATATCCATCAAGTGCCACAACATCAAATACATCAGTTAGTCATGTGAGTTTATAAATTTATAAAATCTAGAATATTTATTATCACTTCTGATCATTATCATTACATTATTATAAAATGTTAGTACTAAACTTATATCTTAATATTTTATAAACTAATTAATTGATTCTATTTTTATTTATTTTGTAGGAAGCAAATCAATAGTGAACTTCATCTGGAAGAAAATAATTTACCTTGGAGAGTTTTAGCTTAAATTAGTACATAGTAGTTTGGAATAATTGTAATAAATATAATTGTCTTAGATATTAAATTTTCCAATTATATATATTAGAAATTAGAATTTTGTACATTTTGGTGATTTTTATATATACTAATAATTTTTATTTGCTTGTGTGATAATATCTTGGTACTAAAAATCTGTATCATTTGTGATAACTTATATTTGATGGCCACAAATGCAAAAAAAAATTTAGATTAAGCAATTAAAATTAAATTGTTAAATTTAATAATATTATTAAGTGACACATTATTGTAACATATAACTTTCATACTTGTGATGAAATTTGTTAGACAATATGGCCACCAATGTAAATTTCTTTTACCACTAATGTAATTCCATTGTTGAATTGATATTTTTATTTGTGACAATAATAAACACATTAGTGACAATATTTTTTGTAAGAACAAACTTTCATTTTTGTGACAAAATGATATTAACACTTTTTTCTTAAAATATTAGTAACCAAGAAGTAATGAACACTGATAAAAAAAAACACAAGTGACAAATAATTTGTCACTATTTTCAATTATTTTAGAGGCGATGATGATGTCACAATAAAATAAAGTATTGTTACAATTTTATTCATCACAACTTTTATATTGTTTATATCGATAAACTTTTTATAAATATGTAAAGTTATTATGACCATATAATTTTATTATACATTCCATAGTTTTTAGTGTCAGTACTTTTGTCACAAAGGTGTTGCATAATTGTGATCATTTTTCTAAATTAGTCACGATTTCATTAGTGACGAAGGTATTTGTAATGGGACGTGACGAATTTAAAAACTGGACGCTGTTAATAGTAGTAACTAATATTACTGCTTTTTAATGATAACTTTTGCTTTCACTAAAAATACAATTTCTTATGGTGTCTTCTTACTTGAGAGTTAGAATGTCTCCTTTTAATGTGTCCGAATCACCTAAGCTTTGTCTTTCTCAAATTATCATTAATACCAGTCATCTTTAATTTGTCTCTGACCATTAAATTCCTGCCCTTATCTCTTCTAGTAAGGTTACACATCTACTGGAACATCCTCATCTCCGTCACCAAAAGCTTATTATTGTGAATTTGTTTGATGGGCCAACACTCTGTCCCATATAACATGGTTATCCTAATCGCTAAGAGATATAATTTGCCTTTAAGCTTGAGGGGTATCTTCTTATCACATAAAACTCCTGTTGCACTTCTCCATTTGAGCCTCCTTGATTTGAAACGATGGGCTATATCTTTATTGATCTCTTCATTGCTTTGGATGGTAAACCCTAGATACTTACAATACTCCTTCTATGATATAATTTATGATCCAATCTTTACCTCCACATCAGTAGCCACTTAATAGCCTGAAAAGTTACATTTTAAGTACTCAGTCTCAGTCATGTTTACTTTAAAACCCTTTAAGTCTAACGTTTCTCTTCAACATTCTAGCTTGACATTGACCCCCTCTCTTATCTCATTCACTAAGACAAAATCATCAGCAAACAACATACAACAAGACACATCTCCTTGAATATTCTTAGTAAGCTCATCCATCATTACTGCAAACAAAAAGGGGCTTAATGTGGAGCCTTGATGTAGCCCTATACTAATAGAAAAATTCTCAGTACCTCCGCCTATCATCCTTATTTTAGTCAATGTCCCTTCATACATATCTCTAATCACCCTTATATTGGTCATAGGAACTCCCTTGACCTTCAAACACCTTCAAATTATTTCCCTAAGAATCCTGTCGTATGCCTTCTCTATATTAATAAAAATCATATGCAAATTCCTCTGTTTGTCCCTGTAATATTCTATTAATCTTCTAAGAAAGTGTAATGCTTCTATCTTGGACCTTCCTAGCATAAAGCCAAATTGGTTTTCCTATATAGAATCTTCCTTTCTAACTCTCTTCTCAATTACCTTCTCCTACAACTTCATAATATGACTAAGTAGTTTGATGTCTCTATAGTCATTACAATTTTGTATGTCCCTTTTGACAGACTCGAGGATCACATTACAAAGCTTGACTAGTTAATTAAGACCTTCAATGCCCAGGATCTTCTATACCTCTATGAGTATCTCGTTCAGTCCTACTGTCCTTTTGCTCTTCATTTCCCTCAAAGTTTTTTTTAATTTCTTCCCTTTTGATCTATTTAAACCGATACTAGTTACAAAGTCTTTCAAATATGCTGAGGTCACCTAAAGAGATGTTGTCCTCTATGCCTTCATTAAATAGGCCATATAATTACCTCTGTCTTCTACTCTTGATGTCATCCTTGTCTATGAGCACCTACCCTACTTCATCTCTTATACATCAAACTTAGTCTAAGTCTCTCGTTTTTCGTTCCTTAACTCATGCCAACTTAAAAATGTCCTTTTCTCCCTTTTTAGTATCCAATCTCTTATACAAATTCTCATAAGCTTCGTCTTTAGCCACTGAGACTGTCTTATTTGTCTCTCTTCGCCAGTTTGAACCTTTCTCTATTAACTTCTCTCTCTTCCTCTTTAGTGCTTTTCAATAGAGCTTTATATGCTCCTTTTTTAGCCTTCAGCTTTTCTTGTACATCTTCAGTTTACAAATTAATCTCCTAAAATTTGCTAATACATCTTTTGACTTGAAAACAATTCTTATTTGACTACAAACTTTTAACGGTAAAAGTAAATAAACAATAAGTAAAAGAGATAACCAATCTTAAAGTGCTCAACCTTTTTAGATTTTTTCAATTCAATGTCTAAGCTTCTAGATTTTTCAATTAAGTGACCAATCTTTTAAAACCTTAACAATTCAATTCAAAATGTTACTTTTTTATATATGTGGCTAATAGATAGACATCCACGTGACATTTAGTAGACATTTCACATCTTCAAAAATGACTTTTTGAATCAAATTATGAATGTTTTAAAACGTTAGTCACTTAAATAAACAATTTAAAAGTTTAGGCACTTAATTGAGGAAATCTTAAAAGGTTAGACATTTTTGAATATGTTATCCAACAAGTAAAATTAGATTATAATTTCCACATTAATATATAACAAAAAATATATAACTGAAATATTATTCAAAATCATTAGATACATGTCTATGTATTATATATGAAAATAAATTCATGCAGATCATAATATCTTCAATTAATAACGTATTTTAGTTATTTTACGTATAACATACAGACACACAGATGCGCACGCCCGCTCTCACACACACACACTTAATCTTCAGCTTAATTTAAAGTTAACTTGTACTTAGATTTCACCAATAGAATTAAATTAACTTCTCCTTGTTTTTATTTCCTTTCATCATATGGTTTTACCGGGAGGTTTATTAGAGGCAAGCAATGCGCTTAGGTTGATCTCCCATCCCCAACTTATGATCAAAAGTTGCCACTGAAGTTAACGCTGGTGGTAGTTGAGGTAATCTTGTTCATGACAATAGATTTTATTTACTGTCCATGAGAACTAACCTCACTATCTTGTTATCTCTTTGGCAACAGCTTGCAGGATCAGCATGGTGGACATTGAGGGCTGCAAGTAGGCAAAAGAGAAGTGGTTAATAGTACATTAACATCGATAATTCAAAACTACAAATACTTGAGGAAGTTAAATTGCTATTTGTTGTTTGTATTGTGCTAAACGTATGGTTCAACACTAGCCTTGTGGATCAATGGGGTACATTCCATGGTGACTTAGAGACCTGAATTCATCTAGCAAATTCTCATTCCAGTACTATTTCTGATTTAGTTAATGTCAAAGAAGCTGCAAACCTGATTAATTTGGCAGATACATATTTAAAGGTATTATTGATGCGTTCTAGCCATCTATCTGTACATAAAAAATACTTAAAATATGAAAAAGAAAAATTCTGTGCCGAAGAACATAAACTCGAAAGTCAATAGGGTCGTTCCAATCAATCTTTAGAAGCCAATTATACCTATAACTCAGCAATCAAATAGGTGGTGGAACAACTCAATGTATTATTCCCTTCATTCGCTCGAAACGCTAATGGGAAGGTGCGGAGGGCTCTGCACAATTAAGATTTGTTTATTCTACCCTCTCCTCTAGTGTTTTGAAATTCATACCGGTTATTAAATTGGAGGCTTTACTGATTATCGGTTTGACCGATTCGACCGATTCAACCACCGATCGAACCGGTGTGACGTCATAATTATGCAATAATTATATTTAATTATATATAATACTAATAATATAAAAATATACAAAAATATACCCAAAAAATAAAAAATAAAAAATAAAAATTTTATTGAACCAGTGATCGGACCGGTCGAACCGGACCAGTTCAACCGGTCAATTGACCAGTTCTCAGTGGTTCAATTGAGAACCGGTTTTTAAGGGTGAACCGGACCGAATAATCAACCGTTCACCGGTCGAACCGATCGGACCGACCGGTCCGGTCCGATTTTCTAAACAGAGCTCTCCTCTGTCTAAGGAATTGATAAAGAAAATGAAATCCAAATCGACTCAGGAATTGGCATTCAAACTTTAAAAAGAAAAACAATCAAGCAAGTCCATTGCATGAGCAATTAAGTTAAATGTTATGGACCTGTGGTAGGTGCTTCATGCGGATTGTCGCCATTAAATTTGCTGTATGTTTCCTGTGATTAAGGAGAGAAACGTGGCAAGTAATGTACAACTGTAATGGAATACCTTCTCCCCGCACCCCACTTTTATAATAATATTGTAGAAAATACAATGTCACGCCTTCTCCACCTTTTTAGTTAACTAACACCATGTATGTTTCAATTAGTCAAGTACTTCTAAGCATCCAAATAGTTCAAACAGTTTATGAAGAAATGATAGTTTAAGGGTCAACAATCCCACCAAGTGGATGAGATGAAACTAATTAATGATCCTTGAGAATGGAAACATTCGGTTGCATAATTTGCATCTTAAGTTGCCGGATCCTCGTCACCTGTCCAACGCCAACACATGCTTGATGCTTGGGGTTAGTATTACAATTCAACGAGTTCCAAAATTTGTTTGAATTGAGAAAATAGTCGATGCCATCAGAATGGATCTTTTCTTTACCTTTTACTTGCTGACCTATTTTATTATCACATGAATTGGGAAAAAGAGTGGTGTTGCAATAAATGATTGAGATAAGGGGATTCTCCTTACGAGTTACGACAATGCGGACAGACACAAGTACAAGTCATTCCCGGAATAAATACTTTGGGTTATGTTATGTGTTTCGACCCATTTAACCAATCACGTCAAGAAAAGTGTCTAAACTCCTTTTATAATATTTAGCACAAGCTCACGCCAACCTTAATAATAATTATAAATGCCTCTGTGGTAATGTTAAATGTATGCCTCCAATAAACATGTGGCTTCAGTCATATGGGAAAAGATATTTCGTACCCTCTATTTAGTATTCTCTATTTATTTTTTGTTCTCAATCATCCAGAGGAGAATTAAGTGGGCACAAAATAAGGGTACAGAAGATCTAATGTCTTGCCATCTCAACTCATTCCGTGCAACTAAACAAGGACACTTATTTTCATTTATTTTTTGAAAATTGTGGTATACTTTCTCTGATTCATAATAAGTGATGTTTTAGAGGGATTTTAATTATTCAAAATAGGTGTCGTTTGTTACTTTTTATGCATATTTATAATTTTACTTTCAAAATTACCCTTTAATTTCTCAAATCTTAATTACACAGATTATATTTTCAAGACACTTTAACATGTAATTAATAAGGGTATATCATTAACTTTCTTAATAAATGTGCATTCCTCTAAAACGACACTTATTATGAATCGGAGGGAGTATGTTGATTTCAAAATTCAGCACTTGATAAAATCAAAAGCAAAATCCAGATACGATTTTATATTTCAACCAAAAAATGAAATATAGTTATGAATTTGGATAATATCTCAGCATTGATTTCTAAAACAGAAAAAATCTTAGGAAAAAAGGAAAAAAGGTTATTTTTACCAAACAAGGAAAGAAGTTAAATGAGACGTCCGAGGAAGGACGGATATTATTCTTGCTTCCAAACAGTGCAAATCATACATGAGATGAGATGCGAGCGGAAGCAGATGAAAAAAGGCGCACGGCCACCCAAACCCCATCCTCCTCTTCCATGACTGCACGTTTGCACGTGCCCCCCACTTTCTTTTTCACTTGCACTACACTACAAGCGTTCTTTGTTTCGTTTTTTTTCAATTCTCATAGGCTACAAGAATTATTATGTATATATCATATTCTTATTGCTTACCTATTTCCCCGTCTACCACCTAGTACCTACCTCTAATTAGAGCAAATTCCCATTTAACCCTGCTCTTTCTTGGTTAGGAGCGGATTAAATGAGACTTCCGTTCCAAACATCTAAGAGGGAAGATTCTATCACATCACATTTTCGTAATCTTATTTCAATTTGCGTTTTGAGATTATAATCAATTAAACCAAGCTTCCCTCTCTCCCTCCCTCTCGGCTACGACAAGGCTCTGAGAGAGGGAACCTTCAGAGACAGCTAAATTAACAAACTAGAAGCAGAGGAGCGCTGGTTTATTATGCATGAAGACGACGTCGTAGCCAGGGGCCCTAATAAGAGTTAAATGCAACGGTTGCCGAGTAGCGGCCACAGTACGCCGTCTCCGCCACAGTCACCTCTCCGGTCGCCGCGGTACCGCAGCCGGTATAAGGCCGACCGGTTCAGCCCGGCGGGCCGGACTCTGGCGCACCGGCTCGCTTGGCTTCTCATCTCCGTTCTGCTTCGTCGTCAGGGGATTTTCCTCTTCGCGCCCCTTTTATACATCTCCGGTATGTTGCTGTACATGGGAACTGCGTCGTTTGATGTTGTTCCGGTGATTAAACATAAGCCTGCTCCGGGATCCGTTTATAAGAGTCCTCGGGTTTATGAGAAGCTCCGACCCGAAATGGACGCTGATAATTCCTCTGCTGATGCGGTGAGGATCGTTGTTTGTACTGATTCATAGTCATTAGCCAACATTTTTTAGATCTAATCGGTAGAAATTTGAAAGACAGGGCTTTTCGAAAATCTAGCTTTAGATTTAGTTTGTTGCTAGGTTGAGTATTTAAACGTTTTGTTTATTGATTTATCTTTGTACGTCTTGAGAGAGCTTGTTCTCTAAATTCATTTCACAATGCACAGGCTGCTCTTTTCACTCTGCTATTCCTTTATACTGAGAATTTGAGTTTAACGGTACTTAACTATGTATGTTGAATGTATTTTCTCAAAGATACACAATTAATTAGCTTTTCTTTCAGCTTGCAATTTTGTTTACTGTTGGCATTGGTTTGTTTTATGATTTCTTTTGTTAATTCTTCCACTTGCTTATATTACATTTAAATTGATTGTAGTTATCCACCATATGGAAAAACTCGTATAAAGGTGGTGAGTGGAGACCATGTGTGAAATCGTCTCCTGGAGGTATGAATTATGTTGAAGATATGAATGCGGTATTTTGATAACATCATAAAAACCTTTCATTTCTTTAGATATTTGATAAAACAGTCATGTTGGGTTCACTGTTGTGTTGCTCGACTTGTTTTGATTTAATAATTTTTGAATGAACATAGGATGCTTGGTTTTCAGTTTTTGAGCTACAATTAATGGCGTCATAATAATTGTTTGGATCAACTTGAGGGTTTGTACTACTGAGTTGTACTGCACCTTTTGTTGAATCCTTGAAAAACATGATCACAAAATATCAAGGAAATTGTCAGTGTAAATTTTGTTTGTTGCTATGGAAACTAAGATCAAATGCTGCCTGGTCTAAGTAACAGGTCTCCTATTATTGGAGAAATAATTTGGTTAAGAATAAGATTCTGAGCATTTTGCAATCCGTCAGGTAGTTTACTTCTGATGAATAGGAGTGATAGCATTTAGTCATCTGACCCTAACACATACACATTCACCTTTATCCAAGAATGAGATTTTGTATGATTTTGAGAAGCCGCAGTGGTGTATATATGTGCTGAGATTTCCATTCCCCAAACTCTTAAAGTAACTTTAGGTTGTTATTTAGATACTTTTATTGGATAGTTATCTTAATATTTGTGAACATCTTGTGAATTACATATGTGTTGGATCCCCTCTTTCTGATCCCTAGGATTCAGTTCTCTAGAAGAAATCTATTCCTTTCAATTGATGGACACCATTTTGTAACTTCGACAAGGTTGTGCTGATTTTCAATAATATGTGTAACCACTTTTCATGAAGAAAAAAGTAGGATAGTTAGGGTAAAAGTTAACTGTTGATTCTTTTGGAGGATTTTATGAAGTGTTAAGCTTCAATTTTGTTGCTACCACTTAGGCTTTTAGCTCCACAATAGCATGGACTAACATGTGTGAGAGATATGGCCTGTGTATAAATCACCTTCCTTCTTGGCCAAATGATTGGTCATCCTCAAACCTTTAGGTCTATATGATGTCGCCAGATATTTCTGACTTGAATTGTTTATGGAGTAGCTTTTTTTCACCTTTGTATATATGAATATGCAGCCTGCATAATTTATGTCCGCAGTTTTTGCAACATCTTTGTTTTATCCATATTTTCTTTTCTGGTTGTGTTTTATCTCAGGCTTACCTGAATCAAATGGTTACATATATGTTGAAGCAAATGGTGGCCTTAATCAACAGAGGACATCGGTTGGTGCTTCTCTTTCAATCATCATGACTGCATTCACCTTGTTAGTTACAACATTTTTCCATAATGAAGGAACTGTTAGGTTTACACTAGCTACAATTATTCTTAATTTGCAGATATGCAATGCAGTGGCTGTGGCAGGTTATCTTAATGCAACACTTCTGATTCCAAACTTCCACTTTCATAGCATTTGGAGAGATCCTAGGTTAGTTAGCTCTTCTTGTCCAATGCTGCACCTATAATTATAAATTTCCATTTATCATATGCTTTAGAGTTGATTAGAAATCCAATTTCTGGTTTCTTCTCTTTAGAAATTCAACGTATCCTATAATCTCATTTTACCTATTGATGATGGATACTGCAGTTACTTCCTGCTGTATTCATTGGATGTACCCAGTGATGTTTGAAGTAGTTTGTCTATTCAAAAGTAGCTGCCATTATTTGGTCTCTGTTTAGTTTGTCTGTCATTGTCCTTTAATTTTGAGTTCTGATTTGTGACAAATTCCCATCAGTGTGTTGTTCTTGGATGAGATTCCTGGAAGGCTGCTATTACCAAATCTTTTTTATTGAAAATTTTACTTAATTTAGGGCAGCTTACATGTATGGTATCTGTCCAATAATTTTATTCCAAGATAAAACGAGCTATCTTAATTGATTTTTTCTATGATCACAATGCAATTGGGTATTCTTATCATGGTTTTTACGTTCAGAGTTTGTTCTCAAGGTTTGAT
>JAOTAX010000056.1:29980-43491 GCA_025629825.1 Erythroxylum guanchezii | reverse complement strand
AGGTCATGGGTTCGAGTCGTGGCCTCACCCATGACCAAAGAGGACAATACCAATTTGTGTTGGATGCCGCGGTATAATCCGCAAACACACGCCGCAGTATAACCTGCAAACACACGCCGCGTTATAACCCGCAAACACCTTCGGGTGGGGTGTGGGATGTGGGATCCAACATCTAGTTCATAACTCTGTACAAGCTAGAACCAACTATATATACCTTGGAGGACATCTTAGAGGCTTCAAGATGTTCTTCTTTTAGTATGAGATGGTTCATACTATCTTTCATTGTCTTGATGCTTTTATTGTGAGTTGGATGCATCTTCATATACTCATAACTCTAAGGTAATGAACGAATCACAACTTGTACTTTATGCTCATCTAATATTTTGTAACCAACATCACGTAACTCATTTATCATGTTTGACATGTGCCTCAAATGCTTTTACATTGTATAATCTGATTGTTTCTTATATATGCAAACTTTATAATAAGTTACCTTCCTTTGGTCATTGAAGTCCCTCTAAAACGTGCAGCTAAAGCAGATTATATTTCCTTAGCACTTTCATACTTACAAAACTCACACCTGATATCATTATTCATCTTGCTTGGTAACGTAATGTGAGCAAATGAGTTCTTTTTCCTCCATATTTTATAAGCATCACAATCCCTTTTGTGTTTGGCCGTATTTCTTTCCTCATGAATGTCCATAGTTATGTTTAATGGATTAATAATCTCTTGCTCTTCTAGTATATATTGGATTTTCATGATCTAAATGTCATAATTATCACAATTTAATTTCTCAAGCTTATTAAGTTTATTGACAATATTCTCAGATGCAGCAATTATAATTAGAATTATAAAGTTTTTACAAAAGAAATAATATGCATACACGTCAATGTTATGTTATACATAGATATTTTACGAATAGTTGGTTTTCAATTATGTACAAAATCGAAAGAGTATATATATTCTCAATCATCGTTTATATGACAACAAAATATAGATGTAAGAAAATTAGAAACAGATAAAATGCAGCTTTGAAACTTATCACTTATTCAGACTGATTTCGTATTTCTATAAGTTAAAGGACTTCTTAAAAAAAACTTTGCTTCTATGCAAAAATCATTGTTGTATATTTGTGTGTTTCAAAAGATTGCCATTAGTCCTTTTTAAGTGAATATTATCTCAAACGTATAGGCCCAATGTGCAATCCAAAACCTAAAACAGAAGGGATTTGCATTGTGCCATTACCAAACCCGCCAAATAGAAGCTAAGAAGCGCTTCGCCTTCTGCTGATTCACTCCAAAGAACAGAAAATTTTCTACGAATAATTTGAATTCTTGTCCTCACCTACATTCGATTTTCAGATTTTAGAATCGCTAAGTTCTAAATTTTACTAACGAATTCATGGCACGTCTCTTTCTCTTTATACAATGACGGGGCATTTTGTATTTTCTCGTTTCTGGGTCCTTGAATTCCTTCTTTACTTGTGTATAACTGTTGGCGTTTGATTGATTTGCAGGATGACTCGACTGAAGAGCTCGACCCCTTGTTCGATTATAGTCGTGTTCGGCCAATTCATTGCGTATATGTTGATGGTGATGTTTCGTTCTTTAACTTCTCTTTCTTATGCCCGTTTCCTGGGAAGAAAATAGAGTGGAGTTTCTTTTTCTTTTTTCAAGTTCCTGTTGTGGGTTTGAGGAAGTGTTTTTGGGTTTTATGGGGGAAGAAAAAGAAAGAAATGCTAGTCTTTTTTTTATTCTTCTGTTTATCGCAATTTAAAAAAGTTTCTTTTGGTTTATGTGACAGACGACGACAGTCCTGATGAATTACCAACTAAACGTTTGCACACTTCTGAGCCTGCTGTAAGATTAAAACTATTCTGACTGACCCTCTGGCGTCTATGTGACCGATTTCAACGTACAAGTACAGCTGCCTTTGCTCTTGATTCACTCCCTTATATCTTCGTTTATTCTTTCAATTAGGTTCAAGTAGTAGATGACGATGTGGAGGTAACTGACGTCAAGAATTCTGAAAACAAGGATGAGGAGGATTGGCTACCTCCTCCTCCCAAGATCTCAGGTCATTCCCAAGATTTTCTCGGTGAGAACTCAATGATAAAGGAATTGAGGTATACAGCCCTATCTTATTTCTTATGCTTTGGATTTTCATCTTTATTGTTCTAGATGGTGTTTTCCAGAATTTAATTTCTCATGTTGAACTTGTTCATGTTATGTAATTTTGTCGTTTAATTTTATGTAATCCAGGTTTTTCTTATGAAACTAATAGTGATGTGGAACAGCAAAAGCATTTTTAATACAATGAAATTAAAAACAAATTACTCTAAGCAGTAATTCTAATTGTTAGACATGGATTATGTGCATGTATATCTGATTTTGCAATGCAATACATATCCAAACTTTTAGAATTGTTATTATATCAATATTTTTAAGGAAAAGAATTTTATTTTATAACTCAAAATGAATACTTGGGAAAATAGGAGTGTCTTTCTGTGGCTTTATATCAAAGAGTTTCCAGCACAATCTTGTAGATAATGCTTGCTTATATTTGAGTAGCCCTTCCTTTGGTTAAGAAGGATGGTGTAGCTCCACCGATGCTTCAAACTTAGGTGTTTCTTTGCAATTTACTATGCAGTGGTGATACTTTCATATGATACAGCGACAATTTTGTTTTAAGTGAATGATCCTTGTATTTTCTTTGTACACCATACGACAATTCCATCCCCTACAATTTTCCAAACAATGGACTTCTGTGGAAGATGCATTATATATTGTGATAGGCTTTCAAAAAATGTATATTTGACTTTGTAAGTATATTGTAGGCCAGGAGGGGAATGAAATTCATTGGAAACTGATATTGACGTTGGGATTGTGAGAATTCTCAAAAAATTGGAAGAATGAGGGATAAAAGGGGATAATCTTTATGTCCAGAAAGGTTGATGTTCATGTTACTCATTTAATGATTGATCCAATATACGTGAAATTGTCCATTGGACTGAAGGTCTTCATCAAATGCTTTCTTGTCCTTGTTCTGACAAGTAATTGTTGCCTCATATTAGTTCTGGATGTCTGAATGGTTCAACCTACCATTCTATTACCTGTAGTTATTGAATGTTTCCTTGGTGACAACTAACCCTTCTTGGACATATTTTTCTTATCGGGTTTTTTTGGTTCAAAGTTTGTGGTGTTGGAGTCTATTGTGATGTAAATTATGTGATGTTTGCTTTTAAAATTGATGAAGTGAAACAAAATATAGATCACTCAAAGCTGATTTTTTGTTAGTTACTCATGGCTTCATTATTTTCTATATTCATGTGCTCATTTTCCTTTTAGTTCTCTCCTTGTGTTCCTGAGTCGCCAACATTTTTTTTCCTTAAAACATGTGTTTAGGCTAAAGAAGCTGGAGTTACAACAGAGTCTTGCAAGATCAGCTGAAGATGTATTGCGAGCTGTGGAGTCATCTGTTAGAAGAGACCTCAGTAGTTCAATTCAGTCACCTTTGGATGATGCTGCTGAGCGAAAATTGAAGGCTCCTTTGGAAAGAACAAAAATAGTTATTTCGTTTCAAGATAAGGATGAGCTCAGACAATTTCGTGTGTACAAGGTATAGATAAGACTTGATTTATTTGCACCAATTCATATTTTAGACTGGACCTATTATAAGTCCAGATATACCATTATTTGTATTTTGAGCAGTTCACTGCTTGTGGAAAATTATTCTTTATTCCATGGTACACTTTTTCACAGAATCTATACTTACACTGAAGTGTCACTTCATTGAAATAGTAGATTATGGTGCTTAAGGAACGAGGAACTTTGGAGAATATCATGATTGAAGAATTGGTGCTATCTACTATGAACAAAGTCAATGATACTTATTTTATGTTCACTTCTAAGAAGTAAACTTTTCTGCATTCGATATTACATTTGGTTTTTGTGGAATTCTGTAAACGAGTGATTTTTAGAATTTGTATTAGGCAGCTATAATGCTTTCACGTGTTACTTTAATTTTCCTATGTTTAATTAATGTAGTAATTGAAAGGAATGACCATAATCTGCTCTTGTTTTGTCATTTCTAGCCTGAAATGTTCGCAAGGATAAGAGATGGATGTTATATCATTGGGCCCACTGGGAGACATTTTTAACTGTGATTATTAGTCAATTTGCAGCAGTCAGCAATGAAAACTTGATGGGTATACAGAATAGCGGTCTCCTTGTTATCCTGTTGATGTTCACATGCTATGTAGTTCTTTTGTGTCTCCATATTTTTCTATTGGCAAGTGTACTTTCAAATGCTCTGCTAAGCTATTTGCTTCTTAATAGGATGAGAAGTTTGAACGTATTTTCAAAATGTACGCGGATAAAGTTAAACTTGACATTCAAAGCTTAGGCTTTTCGTTTGATGGGGATATAATCCATTCGGCAGCAACCCCCAGTGGCCTTGGGATGGAAGATGATGATATCATTGAAGTGCATGCCAAGAAAAAGTGACTGAGGTATGATATAATACACGGTATATATATTTGGGACCTTTTGAAATCATTGCCTAACAATTGCAATTGGACCAAATCCACATTCTCATGTTTTGGTTAAAAGCAAGCTAGTTAGAGATGATAATTTATATTTTTTGTTTTGGAGACCTGGTCACCAGTAAAAAATCCAAAACGGGGTACAATTTTTTACTCGTATCTGGATCATTAATTCATGACTTCTTCAACCATTTTCAAATTTCTCTTTGGAATGGTCTACCAGTGTGTTCAGTGCAGTATTTCCTCAATGTCTTGCATAATTTTGTAAATTATTTCCTCTCTAATGCAGGAACCTGTATCTTCAAGCTCCCCAATTTTGAGTTGCAACTTCTGTTAAAGTTCCTTGTTTTGGACAGTGTTAAAAGAAACCTGATGGCCCTTCTTTTTGGGATTTCTAATGCAGGAACCTGTATCTTCAAGCTCCCCAATTTTGAGTTGCAACTTCTGTTAAAGTTCTTTGTTTTGGACAGTGT
Organism: Erythroxylum guanchezii; assembly: GCA_025629825.1. Taxonomy (NCBI): domain Eukaryota; kingdom Viridiplantae; phylum Streptophyta; class Magnoliopsida; order Malpighiales; family Erythroxylaceae; genus Erythroxylum; species Erythroxylum guanchezii. The sequence goes on along the minus strand of JAOTAX010000056.1, from coordinate 38,472 downwards.
TAAAAGAAACCTGATGGCGCTGCTTTTTGGGATTTGATTTGGCCTTTTTGATCTAACTTCCCTTTATCTGTATTATAATTTAACTTGGATTTGCTGTTTTTGGCGATAATTGTACAGCATCTTTGAATAAAGTTTGTTAGGGTGATGATGTTCACGGGAAGCTGGACTTTTCAAGCTTTGATAGGGTAGTTAACAAGGGAAGTAGTTTATATTATTTGCTTGTAATCTACGCAAATTTTATGTAAAGAAGCCAATTATGTTACCTATTGATTTCTTGGAAGATATGAGCTGCCAAAGGATATTTGACCTAAAGTGTTGACCAGAGTTATTACCATAATTATTAGAATTGATTGCATTTCCTTGTATACATTTAGGAGTTGATAGCTGTCTTCCTGTTATTCTGTAATTGAGAGATTTGATAGCTGGAATAGTTTCTTAGATAGTCCTAGGCCTTGTGTATATAAACCATAGGATTTCCTTGTAAAATATATCTCAATTTACTAATAGAAACACTTTTAGTTTCTCTCTGATTTATTTTCTTAATGGTATTAGAGGCCTATCTGATTTAAAGGTCTAGTCTTTTCTCTAATTTCATTTTTTTTAGCTGTTCTTTTGTGGTCGGAGCAATACTCTGGCTAAGTTTGTTCTTGCTTGAAAATCAAGGTTTTTTAATTTCATTGCTTACCGAACTTGCTTCAGAACTGACCGGTGACCTTTTGTATGAAAGATTTGACATCACCAGCACCGTTACACACTACCACAATCCATCAGCCTTTGCCGTGCATGAGCTCCACACGCCACCCTTTGACCATTTATCACCTAGGTTTTTAGTCCACCAGTGTCGCTGACCCTTGTACATCTTCCTTGTGGTGTTAGAACTTCGGTAGCCTATTGGGAAATACGTCAGAAGCCTCTAGTTGTCTTTGAATTTTGTTTATTACTATTGTTGGCAAATTTCTTCGTTTGTCCTGAGTGATTGTAAAAAAGATGGATGAAAAAAAGGTAATACTTTTGAGTTCTGATAATTCTTCAATTCAAATTAGTCTTGTAAAACTTAATGGAACTAATTATCTTGCTTGGCCAAGATCTTGTTTGTTGTTCATTACAGCTGGAGGATTAGAAAGTTACATTAATGGTGACATTAAGAGACCTGATGTCAATAATTCTAATTATAATCAATGGGAGTTCAAGAATTCTCTCGTGATGTCTTGGCTCATCAATTCAATGAAATTAGAGATTGCTCGGACATATCTGTTACTTGAGACACCAACAAATATATAGAAAGCTGCTTCTTTGACTTACTTTTAAATAGGTAATCAAGCCCAAAATTTTGATCTTCATAATAAGCTGCGCAATACTAAGCAGGGAGATATGACTGTCTCACATTACTTTGTGGAGCTATGTGGCTTGTGGTAGGAATTTGATTATTACAGGACTTTCAAGTAGAATGCTCAAAAGATGCTGCTAAATTCCAAAAAATGAGAGAGGAGAATCAAGTGTTTGACTTTTTAGTAGGTCTTAACCCAGAATATGATTATACACGAGGTATTATACTTGGGAAAGATTATTTCCCTTCAGTATAGCTTGCACATTCTCTTGTTCAGCAAGAAGAGAGTAGAAGAAATGTTATGCTACATAGAGCCATTGCTGAGAAAGCAAGGTTAGTGGCTAGTTCTATCGAGAAGTTAAAACCTGCAAATATTTCATCTAATAAGGATCACTTGCATTGTGATTATTGTGGAAAAACAAGGCACACTAAATAAACCTGCTAGAAACTGCATTGGAGGTCAAATCAGAGTCGTGGAAAACAAGGCAATTCAGTGGTAAGGGGTCAGGCCTGCTTAGTTGAAGGGAATGAAGCATCTGAAATACCATTAGCTGGAGTTTTATCCAATGAGTAACTTCAGAACTTAAGACATCTTCTCTCAAAATTGGACTCTCCTTTTACAATTGGTACATCAAATATTGCAAAATTAGGTATTGTGTACTCAAATTCTAAAGATAATCTTTGGATTATAGACTCTGGAGCTAATAGATATATGACAGGCTCTCAAAAGAAAATTTTAACATATTCTCATGGGAAAAAGGGGAATAATGTTATAATAGCCAATGTGTCTTTTACCTCCGTATTTGGTACAAGTTTTGTTAACTGTACTCCCAATATCATCTTAACCTTAGTTCTTCACGTACCCTGTTTTCCTGTTACTCTTCTCTCTGTCATTTCTATCACTAAAGATCTTAGTTGCAAAGTTGAATTTTTTCTTGACTATTGTGTTCTTTAGGACCCCCACACAAGGTAGAGGATTAAAACTGGTAGATTGCAGTGGCTTATATGTCCTCGAAGAAAATCACATGACAGTTTCACATTAAGCTTCTCTTGGAAATGATGCGTTAATAAGGAAATTCTATAGTGGCATAGGCAGTTAGGACATCCCTTGTTTTCTGTTCTAGAAAAATTATATCCAAGCTTGTTTAAAATAATTTCTTTTAATTCTTTGTTTTGTAAAGCATGTGAACTTGCTAAACACACTAGAAGTTCTTATCATTTATCTAATAATAAGAGTTTTGTTCCTTTTATGACAATTCACTCCGATATTTGGGATCCTACTCAAAATCCCTCTCTTTTTGGTCATAGTTGGTTTGTGACCTTTATTAATTGTTTCACAAGATTGAGTAAGATTTATTGATGAACACTACAAGAAAAGCAAGAGTTACCGATGGAAATTTCTAGCGGAAACTTTGGAGATACCGTCGGTAACTAAATTTACCGATGGAATAGTGCAACGGAGTCTGACGTCAGTGCAAACACGGTCGGTATTTGTTACCGATAGTAAGACAATAGGTTGGTAATATATTATCGATGGAACAGGAAAACCGTTGGTATAGTTGGAAGGAATTTACCGACGAAACCGTCGGAGAGGGTTGAAATATATTTCCGACAGTTCCGTCAGAAAATTCCAACCATCTATACCAACGGTAACCTATGTGTCGGCAATTTCAACCCTTAATCAAATATACCCTTGATTGCTTAATCCAAAGGTGGAAGCTGTTAGATCGCTGAAGTCACCTTTAAATCTCTGTAAATGTCTAGTTGAATGACAATTTTCTGAAAATCTGGTCGTGAAATTTAATTTCAATTTGAACAATTATAAATTATCGTTACATAAGTTTTGGAATTTTGAACCCATGGAATGTTAAATGATCATAAAAAGAAAAAAATCTTTCCTAACTGATAATAAAACATTAAATAGTACATAAATGAAAACCAAATTAATGACAACAACAATCCTATTGTCCTGGTGAGCGTGGCTAATGCGAGTCTGTATCCCTCGTTCTCATTTGATCCATGTCATTTCTGACCTTATTTATTACCTCCATCAATGTTTGAACTGTGGTCTCAAGCTGATTGATACGTCGTGTTGTCGGCTCTGAATTAGATGCTGCTGTTGTCGACATAGTAAAAGAGTGCGAATAAAATATGTTGGCACATGAGCCTAGGCCAAAGATCCTTCCTCGACTGTCCCTACCACCCACTGCATCAAAATATACCTGGGTCTCATCAACAGGTTGTTCATCCTGCGACTGTTGCCCAATTGTTTGTTGTATTTAGTCCTATTAGGAGGCAATGCTTGTATTATAATTAGTAAGTGATAATTGTTAAGATTGAATATTAAACTATGAAATTCACATACATTTAGTCCTCGACATCGGCTGTTGACGAATGTCACACCATCATATTTCTTAGTGTGAGTATGCAAGAACAACTGATGGGGTGTAGGCCTAACGCCCATAGACTTTTCCTGCATAACAATGAAAAGTAATAAGTTAAACTAGAATTTATAAAACTTTCGGTAGAGCTTCTTCTGTTTTTATGATATCACCCCCTGTTTAAGAAAGCAAAGTACTCAACACAACCATAAATGGCACCAACAAATTACTCCATACAGTCATGATCATTAGGCATACTACACATATATGTTCATCACAACATTCACACATCAATTTACATTGAAATATAGCAAAGTAAAATTTTAGAATATAAATGTAATATTTATATACTTATAAGTCTCTCTGCATGCTCGCGGTGAGTAATTGATCCTCCCGTATGAACGGGAAGATTGTCTGGCCTTGACCTACCACGTCTGTTGGTGGAGTTATGGTTCGATATGCACATTGCCTCAGGTGATCTCCAGTACTCCAGCCAATGACTCCATGTGGACTCAGAAATGAAAGAGGGTCGTACACCAGCATTGTGTATCTGATTAATAAAATCGCGATAACGTGTACGAGCTTACGACTCCCATACACTATATATTATCCCGTCAAGTTCAGAACTTCAGTAAAAGTGTTTCTGAAAATAAAAGGAATAAATTCATTAAAGCTTATAATCTATTTATATGTATTTTATTAATGTATAAACAAAAAGAAAAAATATTTATCGCATATTGTACCTCAAACTCCTGAAAGTAAAATGCTTTTATGACCTCATAGATCTTCTTCCATGCATAACCCTCAGGATCAATCCTCTCTTTAAATATAGATGTCATTTGTCTTGAACACGGTTCAGACGGAATGAACCTAATATAAGAACAAATAAGTTCAAAAATTTGCAAAATTTAACACAACAAATTAATGATAAACATATATAGTGTTTCATGTGATTGCACTTACTGTTTATCGGATATTTTTATATACTTTCTACCATCAGGACCCTCAGATCCAGGTTGCGTCTCATCTCCTTCATCTTCCATAACTATATTGGATGATATATGACTATTGGATTGCTGCGTATCACCAATCCCAGGTGATGATGTTCCTGCAACTGTAGGCGCTAGAGGTGGTAGTGGTGACTTAGTTGTAGCTGAAGTCTGTGATGGGCCACCCTCACAGTAATAATACATTTAAATTATTGTGATGGGCTACCCTCACAATAATTTAAATGTATTATTCATATTTAAATTAAATTGATCTTACTTAGTATCCATTTAATTATAACAATATAATTAAAAGTAATATTGTTTATTTGAACACAAAATAAATTTATTATTCATATTTAAACAAATTTGATCTTAATTAGTATCCATTTAATTATAACGATATAACAAATTATAACAATATAATTAAAAGTAATATTGTTTATTTGAACGCAAAATAAATGTATTATTCATATTTAAGTTAAATTGATCTTAATTGGTATCCATTTAATTATAACAATATAACAAATTATAATAATATAATTAAAAGTAATATTGTTTATTTGAACACAAAATAAATGTATTATTAATATTTAAACAAAATTGATCTTAATTAGTATCCATTTAATTATAACAATATAACAAATAATAACAATATAATTAAAAGTAATATTATTTGTTTATTTGAACACAAAATAAACAAACAACAATTTATCTTATACATAATCATTATCAATACATAGTCATATTATCATTATAAGCTATTTTTATTTTTAAAAAAATTGAAACTACAATTTCAAAATCATAACAATATAACAATCATAACAGTACTATAACAATTTTCGTATGAACAACTATAATATATCAACACATACATTCTACACTTGTTGCAAAACAACACCAATAATTAAAGTTCAAGAACAGTTCAAGACAAACACTTATATGCATTTTGTCAAACACTTGGTGTGCAAAAAATTCTTCATCCCTAATTCAACACAAAATCCCAAAATTTTTCCATTAATCTCCAACAAATACATACCCTATTATTAACAATCACTAATTAACATTTAAAATCAATCAACAACTCCATATTAACCAAAAACAAAATCCACCGATTGTAGAGGAAGGAGAGGAAGGTTTTCCAAACAACATTACCTTCGGTTAACACCGCCGAAGCAGAGGACGTCGGCGATGGAAGCCTCGATGACGACAGCACAGCAGACAGCGGCGATGGCTAGAGACGGTGGTGACAGATGAGGGAGAAGGAGAGGAGAAGAAAAGGCTGAGGCGCGCGTGAGAGTGGGAGAAGGGAGAGCTTTTGAAGCTTTAAAATGATAACCAAAACGACGTCGTTTTGGTTATGTACAAAACGACGCCATTTTGGTTAATTTTTTAAACGTTTCCAACTTCACTAAACGACCTCATTTTGGTTATGTCCAAAACGATGTCGATTAGTTTATGTTTTCATAAAACGATGCCGTTTGGACATAACCAAAACGACGTCATTTTTGTTAGCTTCTAACTGATTAAACACGACGCTGTTTTGGGATATCCAAATGATGTTGTTTTGTTCCAGCTCCTAGATGACGATTTACAAACATAATTACTGATGCCATTTACCGATGGAATTTACGCCACCGGTAAAATCTTATTTCCCGTCTTATTTTTTCGACGTCGTAGTTTATTCTGTCGATAATTACCGACAGAATGTTATCAGTCCCTAAATTTTTGTCACTATTTAGATCTTTTTTCTTGTAGTGGAAAGCCAAGAATGAAGTTCTTTCATGCTCGGAATGTGGGCAAGTTGGAGCCTAGAGTTTTGAAATGTGTGTTTGTTGGACTACACGAAAGGGATATAAATGTTTTCACACCCATCTAAGTAATGCATTATAAAGATGGACGTCACTTTTTTGGAGTGTGAGCCCTATTTCACAACACATCAAATTGATCTTTAGAGGGAGAATGAGAGTGAAGAGGTATTGCTTGACTCTATATTTATAGGTAATGTGATCCAGGGAGAGAGCACAATTTAGGGGGAGAAAATTAGTTTGGTTTAGGAGGATCGAAGTAGGCATTTAGATAGACTAGATTTAAAGACATACTTAAGACGAGATAAGACAGAAAAAACTATCATGTAATCTATACCATCCTTCTCCCTCAAAAACACTGGCGAGTTAAAATATTATTTACCTGATAATTTAGATAAGCCTATTGCCCTTAAGAAAGGTGTGAGAACTTGCACTAAGCATCCAAATTCTAACTTTGTTTCCTATGATTCATTTTCTTCCTCCTATAGAGCCTTTATGATGCAAAAGAATTTAAAGTATAGAGAAGAAGTAAAAGAAGAAAAATTAGTCAACTACGAGTCTTAATTTGATGTGATGAAGATTGAGAATTAAGTTGACAATAAAAGATAAGGACTGAAATTTAGATTATGTTAAGATTCCTTATTATATAGGAAGTAGTAATAAGTTAAACATGTTATTCTATTTTACATATGTTATCCTAGTTATTTAGGACTTATAAAATTTTTATTAGAATATGATATAAATTTATTAGAAACCATTTCCTACTAGAATAAAGGTTCCAAAACTCTCTCTCTATATATAAGTGTACTTAGCCCTTCAATAACAAACATTCTAGAAATTTTCTTCAACTTTGAGTTTTCAACTAGGTGTGATGCTTTCTTCTAAGAGTGATTCTTAGACCCTAGGAGTGATTCCTACTTTCCTACTATTCATTCTTTGTGTTCTTCTCTAAATTCTAGTAACCTTAACCTAAATTCCAACCCTCTCAAACCTATATTCCAGTCATATTAAACCTGAAATCCTAAACCTAAATTTTCGACAATCAAACCTTAAAATTTCCAGCCATAACACGTAGAAGAAAGTCATATAGAAGAATATTCAGTGACCAAGAGCAAGATATAATACTTTTGAGAAATATGAAAAAATTGGACATGTCGAGGCTAAAAGAACTAGCCCAGAAAATAACGTCGAGGACAAGTTCAGACAAACTGGGGAGAATTGATGCAAAAGAGTTTAAAGTGTATAGAAGAAGTAAAAGAAGAAAAATTAGTAAACTACAAGTCTTAATTTGATGAGATGAAGATTGAGAATTGAGTTTACAACAAAAGATAAGGGTTGAAATTTAGATTATTTTAAGATTCCCTATTAGATATGAAATAGTAGTAAGTTAAATATGTTATTCTCTTTTGCATATGTTATCCTAGTTGTTTAGGACTTATAGAAATTTTATTAGAATATGATTTAAATTTGTTAGAAACCTTTTCCTACTAGAACAAGGGTTCTAAAACTCTATACTTAGCCCTTTAATAATAACAAGTAATATGGAATTTTCTACAACTTTGGGTTTTCAACTAGAAGGTGTGATGTTGGACCCCGTTTCCGGTGCCTAACTTTCAGAACATAAAACCTTGTGCTTGAAACCCTGAAGGTCATTTGCTGTCATTCCACAATGGTGGTTAGCGCACACTAATCAATCATCAAAATCATAAGTTGACTTCTTCTTATAAATTGTAACTTTAAGTCTCTAATTTACTTTGAAGAAAGAATCACCTCAGTCGGAGTTCTATAACTCAAGATATGCTTAAAAAGCCTAAGTGTGTATATACTCCAATTATGCTCTTCAACCCGACCCTTCACTTGTTCTAATGCAAACTCTCTCGATACAATTCCAAGTAGTACCAATTTTCATCTAGAGAAAGATACATGTCTTAGGAATCTATTGGTCTAAGAATCACCTCAATTGGAGGTTGGATGAGGGAGTTATGCCCGA
>JAOTAX010000056.1:11847-29880 GCA_025629825.1 Erythroxylum guanchezii | reverse complement strand
TTTAGAGTACTGAACCAAATTGAATGATTTTGGAGTCATTAGAAACTTAAGACAATGGGTAACATTTTTCTAGAAGAAAGTATTATCAAATTTCTTCATTTACTTGATCATAAATTGGAATTCCTATTGAATGGATTTTTTGGCTATTGTTAAAGGAAATCAAGGGAGGCAAGAGGAGCAAAGTATGAGGCACCTTTGAGCAAGTATGTGAACAAGGAAATCAAGGTGGGTTTCATGTTTATAATAGAAGGAATGAGTCATAAATGTTTTCTTTTAATGCAAGGGAATAAAATGATTTCAAATTGCTTCATATTTGTTACATTATTGCTTTTGAACGATTTGAGAAATTGTTATGTGCTTGATATGTGAATTTGGTTGATGAAATGTGAGATATTTCATGTTCATGAACAATTGTGTTTTCGAAATATGCCTTTGTGGCAAAATGTCAAGAAAAATCAAGTTTTCAAAATGTGCCATTTGGGCAATCTGCCTTCAAGTCATGAAATACATGTTATGTGGGTTTGTGGTGGTCCCCTAAGTTAAGTCACATGCACGTTGACCTGCCCGCTAGTGGCATGGAGCTCCTTCATGGGCTCCCATAAGTTCATGGCTACGTAAGACCATTAAATGAGATTGCGATAGTACGTTCTGTTCACGGCTACACAGGACCCTTAGGGGAAATGTGTAGTACGTTCTGTTTTGGACCCACCCAAACCATTCTGATGTGCTTATGTGCTTATGAAGTGTTAACAAGTTTGATGCATACATGATTTAAAATTGCTCATGAATTGTTTGATAAATTGAGAACTTTTGAGAAACAAGTGTTTGATGATTTTTATTGCGAAATTACTATGGTTTCGAAAATGTACGATGGCAACGAGTTTTAAAAATGGTTTTTGCTTGTTTTTCGATTATAAACTTGTTACCCACGAGCTTTTAAGGTCACCCCCTCCCTTTTCATCCTCATCTTCAGGTATTGAGCAAGAGACCGAGTGACTGAGATTCAAGGCATTAGTCTAAGTTGCATATTTTTGTATTTTAAGCTAGAATTTGTAACCATGGGGTTTTAGTTGCGTTTCAAGTATTATAAGTTCAAGTGTCTTATGTATATTGGGATTTTGAGGCATTGATGTATTTTGGTTGAAATGTCATTTCAGCTTTGTAAAGAGCGATTATCTTTTGATGTTAATGAATTATGTATGGATGATGTTGAGTGGAAATATGAGTTTATGTATGGATAAGGTTAAGTTGAAATTAAGTATATTTAAGGAAGTTATGGATTTGAGATGGTTATTTTGATTGTGATTTGTTGTTACATACATATGTATAAGTGTGATGTGTTATGGAAAAGGAACATAGAAATAGTATGAGACTTTAAGCTTCATGATTTGATTGAATTACGCTCACATTTGTATGACAAGCAATAATACGCATATGTTTTATGGTTTAAAGGTTGGGCTCCGAAAACGGCACCTAACATGTTTGGTATCAGAGCAAGAAGAGATTACAAGGAACCACGTTCAAGTATGATGGTATTTTGTCAAGGGTTGGGTTCCAGAAACGGGATCCAACATTATTTCTCTTCTACCACAGACCTTAACCAATGATATCTGACATCTTCATAAAATGCAACCTCTTGCACATCCTCAGGTTTCCCCTCAGTAGTAAGTAATTGTTACTCAGATCTTAGATAACTTGGGAAAGGTCTTTTCTCCCTGATTGACCTTTAAAGTTTTGTTTCATCAGTTGTTGTATCCTATCACTCCCCTTGCTCATTATCATTAATAAAGTCATAAAAATTTGAATGCACCAACTCTAAAAACTCCAGCTTCCTTGCAGATCTTCTCTTGAAAGAGACTATATGCTGCTTTCCAACCAAGCAATGATCACAAGAATTAAGCGGTTGTGAGTTCTTAACTGGAATAAGGGATTTTCCATATAGCAACTTTAATCCCTTCTCACTTATGTATCCTGATCATTGCTACCACAAATTCAGTGAAGATTCCTCTTTGGCTGTGCATAGTTCTCCACCAACATACAATTTTAAGTGTTTTGCATAGTGAACATCATAACTCTCCTTAGGCTACTGTCATTACTCCTTTGGACAGTTTCCATTTCCTATCACCGAAAGCATGCTTAAATCCTTCTTGATCTAACACATTCACTAATAACATATTCTGTTAAGTCAAGAAGACTTTACTTCTTCTGTTAATTTTGATGAAAGTCAAATAATAATAATCATAGAAGTGTGTGAACTATTTTGATGAATTTATTAAGTGTGCAGATAAATGTAAGTAGCACAAATCATCAAATCAAGACGATACTTTAGTAAAAGCTTAATAGGACGGACCAGATGGAGTGCTTAGTCTAAGACACTAGATGGAGCATATGAGACACCAGACGTAGCGTATGAAACTATGCAAGATGATGAAATTGAAGAATGTACTAGAGGTTAGTTAGTTAGGGTTAGTTACAGGACTCGACTAATAACTGTTTTTAGAAGATTCGACAAGCAGAATTCTCAAGAAGACCATTGAAGATTTAGGCTATAAATATTAGTTATAGTCATAAACAATAATAGATAATGACATAATACAAAGAGAGAAAAGAATTCTGATTGTAAAAGCTCAAGTGAGAAAAGAAAGCAAATACATCTGTAACGTGAAGCTCAAACAGTATCTTTTCGAGTGAAAAGAAAAGCTAGAGCTTGAAAAGGCTAAGGAAGCAGATAAAGAATACTTTGTGAAAGAGACCTGAAGAGACTCTAAAAGTGTAGAAATAATACTTGTAACGTTGAAGGTTATAGTGAAATCTCAGACGAACTCTGAGGACTGGACGTAGCCTAAGGTTAAGGGTGAACCAGGATAAATCGCGGTGTTATATTCTCTAACTCTTATCTCTTTAATTTTCTTGTTATTAGAAGAATAGATACTGGTTTTCGCTATTGCATCACTCACCAAATTAAGTGAATTGTTTTCATCTGAATTTGTCAAGAAAATCAAAAAGACTTTAAAGATTGATATCTTAAACGATTTGACACAATTCAACCCCCCTTCTTATGTATTTTATATATTATATGTGATTTCTATATTAACAAGTGATTTACTTCATTTGGTATTAGAGCAAGGTTTCCAAGGAACACTATTACAAAGTAAGGACAAAGATCTATGGCTGAATCATATGTTTTTATAGCCGAAGGTGCCTCAGTCTCAAGACCCCCTGCATTCAATGGTGAAGACTATCATTATTGGAAGGACAGGATGCAGCTCTTCATAGAATCCACACATATTGATCTTTGGGAAATCATTGAAAATGGACCATGTATTCCAACAAACAATGAAGGAGATATCATATCTCGTGACCAATGGATGGTTCATCAGAAAGCTCGTTTTCAATTAAATTCAAAGGACAAGTTCTTCTTAAGTTGTGCTCTAAGCAGAAGTGAATATGATAAGGTTCATGGATGCGAGTCTGTAAAGGAAATGTGGGATACCTTAGCCATTGCACATGAAGGCACAAACCAGGTGAAAGAATCCAAGATTAGTAATCTTATTTATCAGTATGAGATGTTCAAGATGAAAGATGATGAGACTATTGATCAAAAGTTTGGACGATTCCAAACAATTATTAATGGACTTAAAGCTCTAGGGGGAATCCACGAAAGTCAAGATCATGTTAGAAAGATTCTCAAAAGTCTTCCAAAAAGATGGAGACCTAAAGTAATAGCAATATAAGAGGCCAAAGACTTAGGCAAGCTGAAGTTAGACGAATTGCTTGGTTCACTGAAAATCCATAATGTAGAGCTTGATGCGGAAGACAAACCTAGACGGGATAAATCTATTGCATTGAAGGCAGGTCAGAAGAATCAGAGGATGTAGAAAAATAGAAGCACATGTTCAAAAGCTTTAAAGATTGAAGAAATCAAGAATGATGATGTCAGTGAATCTGATCAAGACTCAAGTAAAGATGAAGATGAATTATCCTTCATTTCAAGAAAGATTAGAAGGATGTGGAAAAAGAAATCAAAGGAAAATGAAGACTTCTCTTTTAAAAAGAATAGCAAAGACAATTCGAAGAATGATAAAAGTTCTATTTTCTACTATGAGTGTAACAAACTAGGACATTACAAGTCTGAATATCCGTTGCTCAAAAGAAAAAAAAAGAAAAGTCAAGAAAACAAAAAGAACATGATGGCAACATGGGAAGATCTGGATTCGTCTGAATCTAAATCTAACTGAGAAACATCAGAACAAGCAAATAAATGCTTATAGCTGAAAGGGAATGCGATGATGAGGTAATTTCTAACTTTGATAATCTTTAGGATGCCTATTTAGAATTGTTAGAAGATTCACGTGTTATCTTAAAACAAATAGGTTATTGGAAAAGAAATTTGTTGAAAATTTGAAGAACACAAAACTTTTAGAAGAAGAAAACGTTTGCCTCAAGAAATAAGTAGACGATATGAAAAAGCAAGTAACTGTAGATAGATCTGAGGAGATTAATCAACTAAAACAAAGGATTAATAGTCTTGTAATAGATTTATCGAAATTTACAGAAAGTACAAAAAGGATGAATGATATAATTGGAAGTTATAGACATCCAAATGATAAAAGCGGTTTAGGCTTTAATAATAGAAATACTATTCATAATAGTAATGTTCTTCATAATAGGAAAATTTTTCCCAATAGAAGGAAAAAGAAACAATATTCTTATTATTATTCAAAGAAAAATTGTAAGACTAACCCCAAAGGACCCAAGAAAATATGGGTACCTAAGAAGGATATAATTTATACTGCAGATCTCCTTTCTCGGAAGAAGCAACCACCACCAATGATACTTGGACAGTGGCTACTCCGACATATCATGGGCAGAAGGTCTATGTTCCTAGACCTCCAATATAAGCAAGGATGACTAGTAAATTTTGGAGACAACTAGGGAAAAATAGTTGGGATCAGAAAATTGGTAATGATTCCTTTTCATCTATTAATAATGTTCTGCTAGTTGAAGGCTTAAAGCATAATCTAATTAGTATAAGTGAATTATGTGATTTTGGTTTTGAAGTATCCTTTAATCAACATTCTTGTTTAGTCAAAAACAAAGACTGTTCCATATTCTTTTCTACCAAGAGATGAAATAACCTCTATAAAATTACCTTAGACGATTTGAAAAGTAAAGATATTTCATGTTTTATATCAAAAGATGATGAAAAACTGATTTGTCACAAAAAGCTAGGTCATGTTAGTTTCAAACATATTTCCAAGTTAGTTAGACATGATTTGGTAAGAGGTTTACCAAAGATAAGTTTTAACAAAGATTTCTTTTGTGAGAGTTGTCAAAAAGGAAAACAAGTTAAAACATCCTTTTCGTCTAAGAATATTGTAACTTTGTCTAGTCCTCTATAGCTGTTACATATAGATTTATTTGTCCAACCAGGACACCAAGTTTAGGTGGAAAAAAGTATGGTCTCGTAATTGTTGATGACTTCATTAGATTTCGTTGGATATTTTTTTTATCACATAAAGATGAGTCTTTTAAATGTTTTATATTTTTATCCAAAAAGTTACAAAATGAAAAAGGAATGTCTATTGCTGGAATTAGGAGTGATCATAGTGGAGAATTTGAAAATGAAAAATTCAAAATGTTTTGTGAAGAGAATGGATTTTTCCATAGTTTCTTTGTTCCTAGAACTCCTCAATAAAATGGAGTTGTAGAGAGATAGAACAGGACGATTCAGGAAATGACAAGGTATGCTATGTGAAATGAATCTTCCTAAGTACTTCCAGGCAGAAGCTGTGAATACAGTTATATTCAAAATAGAATATTTTTACGACCTATTTTAAACAAAACTCCATATGAATTATGGAAGGGAAGAAAGCCAAATATTTCTTATTTTCACCCTTTTGGTTGCAAATGCACTATTTTGACACTACAAGAAATTGTATTTTTAGTGAAAGTAAAAGTTGTCACTAAAAGCAGTAATATTTATCACTTTTATTAATAGTGGTCAATTTTTGAAGTCGTCACCTCCCGTCACAAATACCTCCGTCACTAATGAAATAGTGACTAATTTAAGAAATGGTCACAATTATGCAAAACTTTTGTGACACAAATACTGACACTAAAACTTGTGAAATGTGTGACAAAATTATATGGTCACAATAACTTTATATATTTATGACAAGTTTATCGTCACAAATAATATAAAGTAGTGACGAATTAAGTCGTAACAGTACTTCATTTTATTGTGACAAATTTGCCGACACAAAAACTTATCCAATGTGTGACAACACTATATGGTCACAACAACTGTACTTATTTATGACAAGTTTGTCGACACAAATAATATAAAGTAGTGACGAATAAAGTTGTAACAATACTTCATTATATTGTGACAAAAGTGTCAACACTAAAACCTATAGAATGCGTGACAACACTATAATATAAAGTAATGACAATTTTTTTGACACATATAATATAAAGTAATGACAAATAAAGTCGTAACAGTATTTCTTTTTATTGTTACAACATTATCGTCACCAAAGTAATTATAAATAGTGACAAAATATTTGTCACTAATGATTTTTTTATCAGTGTCTATTACTTCTTGATCACTAATATTTTAATAAAAAAGTGTCAACATCATTTCGTCACAGAAATGAAATTGGTTCTTACAAAAAGTATTATCACTAATGTATTTATTATTATCACAAATAAAACTATCAATTCATCAATGGAATTACATTAGTTGTAAAAAGAAATTTGCATCAGTGGCTATATTGTGTAACAGATTTTGTCACAAGTATAAAAGTTATATGTTACAATAATGTTGTCACTAATAAAGAATATATGTTACAATATATTTATTACTAATGTATTTATGATTGTCGCAAGTAATATTATTTAATTTAACTATTTAATTACTTAATCAATAAAATTTTTTGTATTGGTGGCCATAAAATAGAAGTTGTCACAAATGATACGGATTTTTAGTTCCAAGATATTATTACACAAGTAAATAAAAATTATTACTATATATAAAATATATTACCAAAATGTTCAAAATTATGATTTCCAATATATAAAATTGGAAATTTTAATATCCAAGAAAATTATTTATTACAATTATCTCAAACTACTACATACTGATTTAAGCTAAAACTCTCTAAGGTAAAATTTCCCGGCAATTCTTCAGGATGAAGTTCATTGTTGATTTCTTTCCTGCAAAATAAATAAAAATGAAATTAGTTAATTAGTTTATAAAATATTAAGCTATAAATTTAGTACTAATATTTTATAATAATATAATGATAATGATAAGAAGTGATACTAATTATTCAAAATTGTATAAATTTATAAAATTACGTGAATAGCTAGGGTATTCGACGATGTTTTGTCCACAATAACCTGAAGGTGATGGATGTTACTGGCAGGTGAAGGTGACGTGATAAATGATTTATAATCAAGAGGCAACCCATCAAAAGTGAACAGGACGAAGAGAAGGAGTCACGAGCAGCAGAAGCATCACAACATCTAGGAAGATAAAACAACAGCAACGCAGATTCCATTAGCAGAAAACGACATAGTAGGACCAGAGAAAATAAACAAAACCATAGCAGCATTCCAGTATACTAAAACGAAAGCATACAGGAGACAAGAGCACAAGCAAAGCGCAGGCGGCATAAAGGAGAGCGAGAAAAAACATTAGAGATGAGAAACAGACCAAAACACCAATAGCACAGAAGAAAACGACAGGAGTTAAAATGTAAAGTAGCTGTTGGGAGGAACAAAAATGCAGCAGTCCACAGCAGAGAACGTCAACAGCTACAAGACACAAAAAAACAACACGGCAGTAAGGTCCAAAAGAAGAATAGCTAGCAGAAGAGAAAGCACAGACGTGGCATTAACAGCCCACCAAAATGCCAACAACACTCAACCAGCAGAATAAGCAACAAGCAAAACAACAGCAAGGAAAAAAACGCAAAAGTAGTAACCCAGCGTTGAAGAAGAGTCCAGAATCAAACTAGCAACTGTAGAATTCAAAGAAGAAACAAAAATGGCGATGGTTGTATCACCACCAATGAGCTTGGAACTGTGATGAGATCACTTGGACAGAACCCCATCGAGGCAGAACTCTCGAGGTTGTAGTCTATGAAAGCGTCGATCTGGTTCCAGACAAGCGCCTCGAATAGGAAGCTCACGAAACCCTTCCTCGTGTCTGAGCCCCTGAAGCTCAGGAAGACGTCGTACTTTAGTAACTGGGGAGAGGAAGCTGCCATTTTTTAACTGTTTTTAGTTTGTTCTATGACAAAATATTGGAAGTATCCAGTAAGGTAAGGTAACTTGTTGAAAAGAAGTGGACAAAAGCAGTAAGGCATGGGTTAAATAAAATCCATGACGCGAGACATTACTTTATAGATTCTACTAACATGAGTTGATATAAGTGGTAGGGTCTGTTAGTTTGAAGTTGTCAAAATCAAGTGGAGAACAGAGAAAAGTCGGTGTCAGAGGGAGTCGAGTCGCTCAGGCTCTCTAACTCAACTTGAATTAATAGAAATGATAATAGAATAGAAGAAACTTGAATAAGTGACTGTTCGCGTTTCCTCTTCTTGCAGATATCAGCTCCTCTTTTTCTGTTTCGTGGTTTAAGTGTATAGTGTTAGTGTGATCAGTGATGTGTTGTCATTTTATTATTTGACAATTAATTAATCTCCTAATGCAGTTCTTCAATTTTACTATGTCAATCCAATTTTTTAATTTGAAAAAAAACTAGTTCATGTTAAATTTTTAATTTTTTTCATAATTTAATTTTTATAATAAAATTTTATATTTTATAAATTTAAAATCAGATTTAATATTTTTACAATACATAATAAATATAGATGAGATTAATTTATTTTCTTTCATAAACTATTATGTTAGTGGGATAGTTACAAAAATTTTGATTTTATTCATATAATAAAAATAATTGATTTTAAATTAAAATTTTTATAGAAAAATTTACATGAATATCTATTTCAAAGTTTGCTTAGAAAATATCTATTGATATGTAAAATATTACTTTTGGATTATCAATATATATGGTTTGAATATTTCTTAAGAAAATATTTAAATTTGATTGTAATTAATAATATTAAATTAAAATTGTAACACATAATTTCTAGTCTCTAAAATTCGTATAATAATGACAAAATTAAACTTTATTAGGGAATAAAAATACGCCAACATTTATAAATACAAAGCAAGAAGACAATTTAGATGAGATAGTCGAATCAAGTTTGACAGAGATCATCAAACTTAGATGAGCGTTAACAATCACAATTTTTTGTGGTAACTTTCACTCTCAATGCAACTACTACAGGAAACGAAGGCTATACAGCGACAATCGTAGGCCATGTTGTTCTTTAAAGTCCTTATATAGAGTGGAGACCATTGGTTTCATGATGTTTAATAAAATAAAGATTATGTATTTTTAGTGAACGATACTAAATTGTCATAATTACTATTGTATTGGTGACAAAAAAATAAATCATCATAGTAAATCCAAACATCAGTGGCAATTAATAGTTAGTCACAATTTTTTTTTCACTAAATGTCTTAATTTTTGTAGTGAGTTTTGCTTAATATTTAAGAACAAGATTTTTATTATATTTAAACATTTAATTATTTTGATTTTTATGAAATTTCAAAGTTATGTATATCAAATATCTATTGATATGTAAAATATTTCTTTTGGATTATCAATATATATAGTTTGAATATTTTATTTGACATATTTAAATTTATTTGCAAATAATCATATTAAAGAAAAAATCATGACAAGTAGTTTTTGATCTCTAAAAATTTTATAATAATGATAAAATTTATCTTTAGAATGGTTAATTTTAATATCTTATTATAACAAAAAATATTTATCATTAATTTGTTACATTTATATTGACAATAACTGTTGTAACAAAAAGTTGATCAAGTGACAAGAAAATTTCTTGTAACTAAAATTACAAATAAGAGTGCGCATAGTGATTAGTTTGGTTGTTGTAACAATATTAAGTAGACGCTAATTAATTAAATTTTTATTGACAAAAGTTTTCATTGTAATAAGTACATAGGCTTTTAGTAACAAAACTTAGTGATAAAAGAAAATTTGACACTATTAATATATTAATAGTGACGGTATTAAATAGTCACAATTATCATTATATTAGTGACACAAAAATAAATCATCACAGTCAATCCAAACAATAGTGTCAATCAATTATTTTATCACTAAAAAATCTTGTATATATGATGACAAAAATAATTAGTCACAAAAAAATTGTCACTAAATTATGAATAGTAGTGACCATAGTTATAGTTCGGTTATTGTGACAATTTAAAGTAGACACTAATTAATTAAATATTTATTGACAAAATATTTGGTTACAACAAGTAAAATGTTATATGACGATAAATCGTTTCGCCACAAAAAAAAGTGACCAAACTATGTTTTGTAACAACAAATAGAAAATATTAGTTACCAATATATGTTTTGTCACAATTATAATTAATTCACGCCAAAATTATTTTGGTGTCAAATTTCATAGGCTTTTGATAGTGACAATTTAATTGTGAAAGATACTAAATTACTACAATTACCATTGTATTAGTGACAAAAATAAATCATTACAGATAATCCAAACAATAGTGTCAATCAATTATCTTGTCATTAAAAAATCTCGTATTTGTGATGACAAAAATAGTTAGTCACAAAAAAATTGCCACTAAATTACGAATAGTAGTGACCATCATTATAGTTCGGTTATTATGACAATTTGAAGTAGACACTAATTAATTGAATATTTATTGACAAAATTTTTTGTCACAATAAGTAAAATATTATGTAATGATAAACCGTTTCATCACAAAAAGAAAAAAATATTATTGACCAATCTATGTTTTGTAACAATAAATAGAAAATATTAGTTACTAACATATGTTTTGTCACAATTACATTTAATTCCCGCCAAAATTATTTTGGTGCCAAATTGCATAGACTTTTAATGACAAAACTTAGTGACAAAAAAAAAGTTGTCACTATTAATAATTTTGGCGCCAAATTGCATAAGCTTTTAATGACAAAACTTAGTGATAAAAAAAAGTTGTCACTATTACTACATTAATAGTGACAACTTAATTGTGAAAGATACAAAATTGTCCCAATTACGACTGTATTAGTGACAAAAAAATAAATCATCACAGTTAATCCAAACAATAGTGTCAATCAATTGTCTTGGCACTAAAAAATATCGTATTTGTGATGACAAAAATAGTTAGTCACAAAAAAATTGTCACTAAATTACGAATAGTTGTGACCGTAGTTATAGTTCGGTTATTGTGACAACATGAAATAGACACTAATTAATTGAATGATTATTGTCAAAAAATTTTGTCACAATAAGTAAAATATTGTGTGACAATTAACCGTTTCGTAACAAAAAGAAAAAAATATTAGTGACCACATTATGTTTTGTCACAACAAATAGAAAATATTAGTTACTAACATATATTTTGTCACAATTATAATTTATTCCCGCCAAAATTATTTTGGCGCCAAATTGCATAGCCTTTTAATGACAAAACTTAGTGATAAAAGAAAAGTTGTCACTATTACTATATTAATAGTGACAACTTAATTGTGAAATATCCTAAATTGTCACAATTACGATTGTATTAGTGACAAAAAAAATCATCACACTTAATCTAAACAATAGTGTCAATCAATTGTTTTGTCACAAAAAACTTCGTATTTGTGATGAAACAATAGTTAGTCACAAAAAAATAGTCACTAAATGTCTTAACTCTTGTAGTGTGAATATAAAAGAAAAGTTGGATAAATATGATTCTAAGATCAATTCAGGAATTTTTCTAGGTTATTAAATTACTTCTAAAGCTTATAGAGTTTATAATCTTGTTTCTAAATCTGTTGAAGAGTCTATGCATATGAAATTTGATGATGACTCTCATCTAGATAAAAGAGACGATTCTGATGACGAAACTCTATCTACTCCTTTAGTTAATAACCCAAATGATTCACCATCAGACGATCCACCTGATAAGATAGAAGATATTTATGAAAATATTAGCTTAAGGAAAGACTGGAAATACAAATCTTCTCACCCAGAAAACTTGATTATAGGAGAAACTTCAGAAGAAGTGAGAACTAGATCTAAATTTAGAAGAGAGGCAAATGTAGCATTTGTTTCTAAATTAGAACCTAAGAAAATTGATGAGGCTCTTCAAGACGAAGCTTGGATTTTAGCTATGCAAGAGGAGTTAAATCAATTTACTAGGAATAAATTTTAACCTCCAGTTCCTAAACCTTCCAATAAATCTATTATAAGAACCAGATGGGTATTCAAAAATAAACTAGACGAATTAGGAAATGTAAATAGTAACAAAGCTAGATTAGTAGCTCAAGGCTATAATCAACGAGAAGGAATAGACTGTAATGAAACATATGCTCCTATAGCTAGACTAGAAACTATTAGGATTTTGCTTACATAAGATTTTTTTCATAGTATAAAACTGTTTCAAACGAATGTGAAAAGTGCATTTTTGAATGGTTTTATAAATGAAGAAGTTTATGTGAAACAACTCCCAGGTTTTGAAGATATTGATAAACCATATTATGTCTATAAACTTCATAAAGCCTTGTATGGATTGAAACAAGCACCACGTGCTTGGTAAGATCGTCTGAGTTCGTTTTTAATTAAAATGACTTTATTAGAGGTCAAGTAGATAAATCATTATTTAGGAAAATATTAAAAATGATTTTATCATTATACATATATATGTAGACGATATCATTTTTGGTGCAACTTCTGAAAAATTATGCTCAAATTTTAAAAGTCTTATGAAAAGTGAATTTGAAATGAGTATGATGGGTGAATTAAAGTTCTTTCTTAGTTTACAAATTAAACAAACTTAAGAAAAGATTGTTGTTCATCAACAAAAGTATATCAGAGAACTTTTAGTTAAATATAAAATGGAAAATGTTAAACCAATGTTAACTCCTATGCATTCTTCAACCTTCTTATATAAGGATGAAGCTAGTAAGAAGATTTATCAAACTCTTTTAAGAGGAATCATTGGTTCTTTGCTTTACCTAACTGCAAGCAGACCTGATATACTATTTAGTGTTTGTTTGTGTGCAAGATTTCAAGCAGATCCAAGAGAATCTCATTATATTGCTGTCAAGAATATTGAGATACTTGGTAGGTACTACTGATCTTTGCTTAATGTATGAGAAAGGTAAAGATTTCAGGTTAATTGGCTATTGTGATGCTGATTATGCTGAAGATAGGATCGATAGAAAGGGTACAAGTGGATGTTGTCACTTTCTTGGTCATAATCTAATTTCTTGGTCAACCGAGAGGTAAAGTTCAATTGCTCTATCTACTATAAAGGCTGATTACATGTTAGCTGCAAGCCGTTGTTCATAATTATTATGGATTAAGTATCAGTTAGAGGATTATTCTATCCAAAAAGATCAGATTCCAATCTTCTATGACAACACAAGTGCTATTAATCCCTCAAAGAATCCAATACAACACTCAAGGGCAAAGCATATTGAAGTTAGACATCATTTTATAAGAGACTATGTACAGAGAGGGATCATCAATCTACAATTTGTTGAGACGAATCAACAATGGGCAGATATCTTCACCAAACCCTTAAGTGAAGTCAAATTCAAGGAAATTAAATGAAATATGAATATGGTAATGTTAAATGGCCATTTGTCTGAAACTCCTTGATCTAGACGATTTGTTCTGAAGAAGCTGGAAAGTCATATGTTTTTAGATTATATAGTAACGGTAAATTTTCACTCGGTAGTTTCAATTTCATGATTACCGGAGGATCAGTTAAAAATGTTACAAACGGTAACTTTTTAAGAGTGTATATAAAAAGGAAATCATCTCAGAATCTACATCACCTTATGCTCTAGAATTTTCTTGAAAAACTTAGAAACCGACTTGTTCAGAGTGCTCTCAACAAAGACGATCAAACCCTGTTCTAAGCTGCAAATCCGTCTCAGTTCATTTCATATCTTTCTTTCATTTTTACACTAACCTCACTTCTTTAAGTGAAATACATCTCTATGTTTAGTGTTTCTCTTTTACAGATTAAAAATGTCGAATCTCTTGTCTATGGGATACTTATCGATTTTACTTCTTTGAAGAATAATCAAATGAATATCGAACTTAAGATTGAAGCAGTTGGCTGGAAGAACTTCTTCAATATCTAAGAGACGGTGTATTTAAATGAAGTATATGAGTTTTGGAAAAATACGAAAGTGGTAGACAACTCCTTGGTGTCGGTGGTAGATAGGTTGTCAGTAATAATCACAAAAAATTTTGTTGAGAAGGCTATTAGGTATCTAAATGAAGGAGTATAACTATTCAACAATACATATTGGATTGCTCAAAGTCATCTAGACAAAGCCAACATCAATCGACAACTAAATGGATCTAGTAATCTAGGAGTCAAGAGGTCTTCAACCCTCATTCCGAAGGCTAGGGTTCTTCATTCACTTCTTCTCCATTGTATCTTACCAAGACCAGGATGAAAGGATTTGGTGACAATGAATGATGAACATTTTCTATTTCATCTACTCACTCACCAGCCGATTAATCTTCCATTCTTGATTTTGAAGTACATGATAAAGGCTAGGGAGGATTATCATATGAAGAGTAGTTCTTTACCTTACGGTATGCTATTAACAAGATTCTTCAATGAATCTAGAATCCTACTTGATAAAGGAAACAGAGTAAAGTTGAATGTTAAGAGTGTTATTAATGCCTCTAATATTCACAAAATGGGGATTAAGATTGAAGCCGAAGCGGATGTAGATTTTACACTGAAAGCACAGTCTAAGGGGGAGCTTTTAGTAAGACGAAGCAAGAAACAAAATGTTCCATCAAAAATACAAGCAAAACCTTGATCGCCCAGAAGAATATCAATAGAGAAAAAGGTTGAACAATCGTCTGATGTGTAGATACAAGCTAAGATGTTTCCAGAAAGGAAGGAAAGCAAGGTTCAATAACCAACTCATCAAGTGTCTTTAAAGAGTAAGGCTGAGATGCTCCAATCAGAAAAGCTCGAGAAGTCAAGAAGGTCACCCAGATTAATGACCTTATGACAACAAGAACATAAGAAGCAGAAAGTTCTGATTCTTGGTGGAGAATTTGAGAGTAAAAAGGAGCAAGAGAAACAACAACAACCTACTAAATCAATTGTCTTTATCCCCTAGACTCAGTTATCACAATTATCTGGAGAGACAGAGATAAAAAGGAAGTTAGTATTTGAGAAGAAGAGGCCTCAATAACAACTCTCTTCCAAATCAACAGAAGAACAAAAGAAGACGAAACTTGTTCAGAGGAAGGTTTCATCGTCTGATGTTCCACAAAAGACACAGATTGTAAAACAACAGCTAGTACCTTACAACCCTCCTCAATCGATAAAGAAAGAAGATTTGAAGATGAAGGTCATAAAAGAATCAACACTTGATCATAACAGAAGTTCAATTATCATCATAGAACCTTCTAAACAGACAGTTAAGGTTCAAGTTGAATCTATAGTAGTAAATGATCAGACGATACATCTTCTAAGTCCTGAAGAGCGAGATGAAAAGACAAAACCATATCTATTGAAGATTACTAAAGATCCTTATACAATCTATCCAATAACAAGCAGAACGAAAATCAAGATTGTATCAGATGTACAACCTAGACGCTCAATACCAGTGATAAGCAAAGAAAAAGGAAAGAAGAAGAAATTCCCTGAAGGACACAAAAATGCAACATCCCACTACCATAAGGTACATACCTAAACATTTAGAAACATTCAAGTACATATCCTATGATAATGGCATGTTAGAGCAAAAATAAATCCGACTTACACATGGCATTAACTAACATCATTTGAAAGTCAGCAAATTTTTAAATCGTTCATTGCATTTATCCACAAAATTTACACTTAGTCCTTAAGACAAATATTTACAGTCTCTTACAAGTTCTAACAAAAACAATAAAATACAAGACATAACACTCCTGGAGCCAGCTGACAGACCTCTAAGCCATAACAAAATCCAAAGGGGCCTTTAGTCCTGCCTACAGAAACTAGGTCTCCTGTCTCGTACCTGAAAAGCCACGTTGCAATTTTTTTTATGAATTTTGCGAACTCAATGAGTGAACCATCAATGATGATTTCACCGAATCACATACATATAATACATATTTTACAGACACTCATTCAGATCATAAACACATTCCAGATGTTCACACAACATGGTATATCATAAGATCATACAGTTCACCTTACTAAGCATAACAAATAAATCACATCAATTTATCACTCATTCAGCATTGCAAATCATTCAATTTTTAGTCTTATAATGTTAGATGCATGACACTCCCATTTTTTTTTATTGTTATGACCGAGTGCCAATCACAACTTATACAAATACCGACCCATAGGGCTTAGTCAAATAGAATCACAGAACATAGCTTTATGTGCAAAATCAGAAACACGGAGCAAAGCTCTACGTGGAAGCGCTTCATACTAGCAAGTCAAGTCACAACGTCTTTATCTGAGCATGCATTTTATGAAATGCAACAATTTCTAAATATCTCATACATCAAAATCATATACAAATGCTCATACAAGATTTCACAGTCATCGGACCTAAGTTCGACATTCAATTTTCATTGAGAATCAAATGGCAAATTCATAACAATTCATAACACTCCTAATACATGCCCAACTATTAAACTCCTCAGACCTCAGGTCTGGAATCCAGAAACAACTCACAAACAGTTCAATAATAATGGAAGTGGAATAAATCAAACCAAATTAAATTCAAATCAAATCAATCCTAGGAAATCATCTAGGTTGACTCACTATATGCTCCAATAAGCTATTACCTAGATGGTCCGGCAATGTCCTACTGGCGTTCGATGTGCCCCTCTAAAACATACATAACACATTTATAAAATATCACGTTTTGCACAATTGAAAACATATTCTTTTATGCACATGTACTTAAATAACTAAAATATGCACAATGCATTGTTCAATGACAATTTCGACTATCTTATTGAAATTCTCATCATCAAATCAATCAGATATCAAAGCCCTCATTAATATCATTTGGTACTTATAATTTGGACCAAAATAAAACAATGTGAAATCAATTTCATAACCTAATTGACCACTTCATATTTTCTACTTACATGATTTCGGGTCAACTTTGCATAATTAATCTAGTAGGGTAAATGACTAAATTAGGCAAAACTCCCTTCTGGAAATTGTTCTCCAATGTCTTAAATTTCTAATGACTCCAAGATCATCCAATTTGATTCAGTATTTTATGAGTTATGCACAAAATACCATAGACTATACACATTTGAACTTTTAGCTAGAACATGATCATACCCTCTAGTTGCACAACTCATATCTTTCAGCTCAGATATCAAAAAATTACAAACTTTATACCAATTTAAAGCTAAGGGAATAAGCTATAATTTGGTGAAGACAACTCAGCCTAATTTGGCCCATATCAATACAGTTTATTCAATAATTACAGGACATGATTTTTGTCCTTGATAGTGCTTTAGCTTAAGCTACAACCCACTTTCATGCCAATTTTGAAAATCATAGAACCTCTTCACAACATTTGTAGAAATATGTCTCTAGTTTAATATGAATCAAAAATGAACTCATTCAGAAATCTACAGCTCAAGTTATAATTAGAAAACCGAAGCATGATCATGAAAATTTTCCAATTCATAACATCCATCAGACTTCCACACTTTCACCCTATCAATTATTTTCAAATTAATTCAGATAACTCTAAGTTTTTATGGAGAGAAAGAAAAATGTCTTAGGAACGTTGGTCTAAGTTTCAAGTTATTTGGAGTTCGGATGAAAGAGTTATAGGCAAAAGATTGAGGGTTGTTCAATGAAAAACTCTAGTTTTTATCCCACACAACTAACCCA
>JAOTAX010000056.1:0-11747 GCA_025629825.1 Erythroxylum guanchezii | reverse complement strand
CCGAATAGCTATTGAAAATTGTATTAAGTGAAATTGTTTATGAATGAATGTGGGCCCAATGTGAGTTTCGATTTCCGCATATATGTTTGTGGTTTTGGAAGAAAAAAGATTGAACCGATTTTCGAGTGATTGAGTGCTTTAGCACATCACCCTCACGGGACACGGACTCGGATATCACCATCGATGTCGGGTTCGGGTCATTGTGGGAGTGTGGTGTTACAATTTTTGTATGAAAGAATGTATTCTGAAGTTTTTGTATCATGTGTATTGGTCAATTCTATTTTGTAATAACTCTCCAAAAATGGAAAGGTTTGTAAATGAAATTGATCTTGAGTGCAATTATTTTAAATTTGATTGAAGAAGTTTATGAATAAAACAGGCCTGATTCGATTATTGATTTTTTGCGAAAGTGTGCATTGTTTTATAATGTTAAAAAAAACATTTGTAATGAGATTTTACTGACTTAGTGTGCTAGCATTCTACCCTCACAGGGCACGGACCTAGATATTACTCAGGAGGTTAGGTACGTGTCTGACAAGAGTAGGGTGCTACATACAGGAAAATTCTGCAAGGACCAAGGCCAACGAATAGGAGAAAAAGTACTTTTGAAATGTGCTTTTAGTTAAAGATGATTGTACATGTAATGAAGAAAGGAAATTGTATGTTTTCTTTTGGATTACCATATAAATACAAAGATGTATTACTATTATTAATGATAATGTTAAGGATTGGCGAGTTTTGTAATGTGAATATGTATAGCATTGAATAAAATTGTATACCTTGAATGCATGTACAGGAATTTGGTTGCTATGTGTATGGATGGTTATAAGTTTCAAATAGGGGGTGTTATAGACGAAATGCACAGCTAAACACTAAAGCAAAACATCATTTGATTTGTGCACTATCTCTAAAAGAATATGAAAAGATATCCTACTGCTCTACAGCAAAGGAAATGTGGGATAAACTTCAAATCACCTTTGAAGGAACAAACGAGGTAAAGAAACATAGAATAAGTCTTTTTGTACATCAATACGAAATTATTGGCATGAAACAAGGAGAGACTATAGATGAATTCTTCAGACGGTTCAACAACATCATCATGACCTTAAAGAACTTGGGGAAGATACATCCTAATAAAGATTCTAAGATCACTACCAAAGGAATGGAAACCAAAAGTGATAATTGTGGAGACTTCAAAGGATCTTGATACCATCTCACTCAATTGGCTAAGAGGAAACCTGATGATCCATAAAGCCAAGCTTAGGCGAGATGAAGGATCCTCATACAAAAGAGGATTGACACTAAAAGCAACGAATGAATCAATCGGTGATGAACGCAACAATGAGTTGCAAATAAATGGAGATGACGAATTCCATTTCATGGTTAAGAAATATGCCCACTTTTACAAAAAGAAGTTGATAAAGAAAAGAGAAGGGAACAGGAAAATCAAAAACAACAGGTCTTTACCAAAAGGTAGTATTAACAATAGCAATACATAAAATAATCAAATCATATGTTATCACTATAAGAAGCTTGGACACACAAGAAAAAAAGTCACCTTTTTCAAAACGACAAAAGAGAGAATAAAAAACCTAGAAAGCAAGTGATGACTATGGCCTGGTCAGATGAAGATTTTGAAATCTTCGAAGAAGAAAAGCCAGAAGAAGTCAACAATGATTACTTCGTGGTTGAATTAGGAGATGATGAGGTATATTATTCTGACTCTGTTATTAAAGTTGATGAATTAAGAAATGCATATCATGAATTGCATGTTCAGTACAAAAAAATTGACAGTGAAGTATTTCAAAGAAGTTAAGAAGTCCAAGAACAATGAAGCATCCTTGAAGAGTAAGATTAAATCATTAGAATCTGTGAATGAAAATCTGACAACCAAGAATAGTTCTTTTGAGGATGATTATAAGAAAAAGGTTTTTGAAAAGGAAGTTCTAGAAGAAAGATTAGCCAAGTTAGAAAACACTTTTCTCAAGAATGATTATGATAAAGTGAAGCAACTAGAAGAAAAGGTTGTCGCCCTATAACTTAGGAAAGAGAAATGTGTAGGAAAGATCTTATCTCTAGAAAAAGATCTTGCAAAGTTCATTGATGGAAGGACGAACCTTGATGCACTACTTGGTATTGGTAAATGCATTTTTGATAAAGCTAGTATAGGTTACAATGAAAATAATTATGTTAGTCCATACAAAAACTTCTTTGTTACATCCAGCAAGTCAAAACAGCAAGAACCTGATATATGGTAGAAATTATAGCAATTCTCATTCATCTGTTTTATGCTTCTATTGTGGTAGACATGGTCACCTTAGTCATTCTTATAAATTTTGTAAAATGGAGAAATTATCTCAAATGTATATTTGGAGACCGAAAGGTCAAGCTACTAACCTAAAAGGACCTAGAAAAATGTGAGTACCTAAAATGAGATAATCCTTTTTGCAGATATGCTTCAAAACGTAGACAAAAGAAAATCAATGGATAGTTGATAGTGGTTGTTTGAGACACATGACAGGTGAAATATCACATTCAATTACATTAAAAGAAAATATGGAGGTAATGTTGTCTTTGCGGGTAAAAACAAGGAAAAAGTCACTGGAATTGGTAAAATTGATAATGTTCTTTATGTTGATGGATTGAAACATAACTTGTAGAGTCTAAGTCAATTATGTGATAAGGGTTATAGAGTTACTTTCTATGCCTCACATTGTGAAATTATTGATAATCTTAATGAAATTATTGTATTTGTTGGTCCTACAAATTAGAACATATATTGTGCTCAACTAGAAGATATGTCTTCACAAAATATCAAGTGTTTTGTTCCTATAGAAAAGGATTCTTTTATATGGCACAGAAAATTTGGACATGCAAGCATAAGCATTCTATCAAAATTGTCCAAAAATGAGTTAGTAAGAGGATTACTAACTTTGAAGTTTGAAGCAATCAGATTTGTGAGGCTTGTTTAAAAGGTAAACAAGTTAGAAGAAGTTTTCCTCCTAAAAATATTGTCTACTAACCAACCACTTGAACTTGTGCATATGGATTTATTTGGTCCCACTAGGACTCAAAGTTTTGGTGGTAAACATTACAATTTTGTTTTAGTAGATGATTATTCCATATTTACATGGGTTTATTTTCTATCAAATAAGGATGATACTTTTGAAGTCTTTGAGAAGTTTTGCAGAACAATTCAAATTGAAAAAGGATATTGCATTACATCTATTTAGAGCAATCACGGAAGAGAATTCGATAACAGAAAATTCGAAGATTTATATAATGGAAATAAGATATCTCATAATTTTTCATGCCCAAGGACTCCTCAACAAAATGGAATGGTTGATAGAAAGAACAGGACTCTCGTTGATATGGCCAGAACAAAGCTATGCAAAAGTGGTCTACCTCATGGTTACTAAGCAAAAGCTATGTCAACTGCCTATTACATTCTTAACAGGTGTCTTATAAGACCCATTCTGAAAAGACCCCCTATGAGTTGTGGAAAGAAAGAAAATCGAATGTCGCTTTCTTTTGAGTATTTGGTTGCAAGTGCTTCATTCTAAATAGTAGAAAAGACAATCTTGGAAAGTTGGATGCTAAATCAGATGAAGCCATCTTTCTAAGCTACAGTATCGCTAGTAAAGGATTTAGAGTTTACAACAAAAGAACAAAGAAGATAGAAGAATAATAAATGTAGTATTTGATGAAGCACTACCCTCGACAATGGCAGCTAATTCAGATGATGAAAAGCATCCCTTGGTTCCTAAAAATACATTATAGAATCAAACACTACCTATAATACCTACAAAATTACAAGATCAAGAAGGTCCTTCTGAAGCCAGGATAGAGAAGGCTCCTTCCTCTTAGCAAGAGCTTATACAATGAAGAACACCAAGAGAATAGAGAGGCCTTGATATACATCAGTACATTCTAGGAGACCCTCTGAAAGAATAAGAACCAGATCATCCTTTAAGAACAACTTTATTGCCCTCATCTCATAATTAGAACCAAAGACCATTAAAGAGGCTCTTACTGATGAAAATTAGTTTTTAGCCATGAAAGATGAACTGAATCAATTTGACAAAAACAAAGTTTGGAATTTAGTACCCCGTTTACAAAACAAGTCAATAATTGGAACTCATTGGATTTTTTGAAACAAACTTGACAAAAATGGTAAGGTGTTAAGAAATAAAGCTAGACTTGTAGCTCAAGGTTATAATCAACAGTAAGGTATTGATTTTGATGAAACTTATGCACCTGTTGCTAGACTAGAATCAATTATACTTTTACTTACCTTCAAACTTCAAATTATTCCAAATGGATGTCAAAAGTGCCTTCTTAAATGGATATATTAACCTAGAAGTGTTTGTTAAGCAACCTCCAGGCTTTGAAGATAAAAACCATCCTGACTACTTGATGAAGTTAACTAAAGCCCTTTATGGTTTAAAACAAGACCCTCGAGCATGGTATGAGAGGTTAAGTAATTTTTTGTTGAGAATAACTTTGAAAGAGGAAAGGTAGATAAAACCTAATTTATTAAGAAAAAAGAGAATGATTTACTTATAGTACAAATATATGTTGATTACATAATATTTGGTGCTACTAATCGATCTTTCTGTGAAGAATTCTTATCATTAATGCAGGGGGTTTGAAATGAGCACGATGGGAGAAGTTTCTTTCTTTCTCAGATTACAAATCAGACAAATAAAAAAAGGGATCTTCATTAGCAAGACAAATACACAAAGGAACTAATCAAGAAGTACCACTTTGAAAATGCCAAACCTATCGGTACTCTTATGTACACTGGAACTAAACTTGATAAGGATGAAGAAAGCAAGGCTATGGATGAGACAAAGTATAGAGAAATGATTAGGTCACTACTATATCTTACAAGCTCAAGACTAGATATTATGCTTAGTGTGTGCCTTTGTGCATGTTTTCAATCAGACTGAAAAGAAAGCCACCTTTAAGCAGTCAAAAGGATCTTTCTATATCTTCACGGAACTATGGACTTCGGCTATGGTATCCAAAAGCTATTTTTTAACATAGTCGACTATTGTGATGCAAATTATGCAGGTGATAAGGTCGACCGAAAAGGCGCAAGTGGTCACTGTCGATTTCTTGGAGGATGTCTAGTCTCTTGGTCTTGCAAGAAACAAAATTGCACAACTCTTTCAACAACTGAGGCAGAATATATAGCAACTACCAACTGTTGTGCTCAAATCTTATGAATGAAGCATCAACTCCAAGATTTCTCTCTGAACTTTTCCTATATTATGTGATAATACTAGTGTAATAAATCTTTCAAAAAATCATGTGCACCATTCGAAGACTAAGCATATAGAAATTAACCATCATTTTCTTAGAGATCATATTTTAGAAGGAACCATTGATCTTTTGCATGTTAATACTGAAAATCAAGTAGTTGATATTTTCACTAAGTCACTCTCTAAAGATAGATTTTGCGTGTTAAGAAAAGAACTTGGTATATGCAGACTATGTGATGTTATTTCTGTATAATTATTTTATGCTACTTCTTTTTGGCAGGCTCCGTCTAGTCCGAACCTTTAGTAGGCTCCTTCTAATTTAGAAGACTCCTTTCAGCTTTAAGACCTCCTCTTAATTTAGTAGGCTCCTTCTACTTTAGAAGGCCCCTTGTATTTTTTAGAAGGATCCTCTCAATCTAATAAAACGGGGTACATGTGTCCTAAAATGGAAGGTTTTCATGACGCGTTTTAGCTTTTAAAAACGTGAACACTGTTCTGACAATGCTTCGTACGTGTTTGATAGAAGATACGCAAACTATCATACTTCTCTCTCATACTCTTCGTTGTTCTTTTCTCAAAAGCATCATTCTCTTTCCTCTCTTCACCTTAAATCTTTGTGTCTTCTCAAATCTTCAAAATCTCCCCAATCTTACCTACAATGGCAAGAACAAAATCAAAAGGATAGAAGAAAACCCCGACTTCCACTCCTAGCCACGGTGAACCTCGTATTTCTGATTCCTCTCCTACTGAACCTATCTCTCCTTACTTTGTTGCCATTGGTTGGGAAAATTTTTTGAAATTAGATGAGACCGAGTGTGATGAGCTAATCAAGTCATTCTACATACATATGAGAAAAGAAGAAATTAATGGAAAGCTAGTCATTGTCTCATAGGTACGTGAATATGACATTTTAATTTTTGAAGAAATTTTAGGAGATATACTGGACATAACTCTTATAAGAAGAACTGGTTTTCCCTGTCATAAGTGGGATGTCGATGATCTAGATTTGGTAAAAGTTGTTAAATCCATATTCCTTCATGCTGAAAACACCCAAGGTGGGAGACCGTAGAGCAGGCAATTAGATTTACTACCATGATGCCTCACATCATTATCAGCTACATCAATCCTTCCCAGGGGTAGCTCTGTTGAAAAGTGCAGTTTGCTAGACATTTATATAGTATATAATTTACTAAAAGGGAATAGAATGAATCTCCCGGCATTGATCTTAAAGTTTACTGTAGATAAGGGAAATCACAATAATACCACTAGTTTTCTGCCTTATGGAATGCTGCTCACCAAGATTTTCACCCAATATGAAGTACCTTTTTATAATCTAAACTGGTACCTACCAGCTAAGTTCCACCCTTCCATTCTTGTTTTACATTTGGATACAAATGCAAAACAATGTATAGGTAAAAAAGAAGCCTAAAAGAGAAGTAGAAAGTTTAGATCCTGTTCCAGACCAGTGAGCTAATGTTCCTCCTTAAGATGCAAATAGTGTAAGTCTTCAACAACAGCTAAGGAAATTCAAGCTAATCTAGATAAAATGAGTGGCCAAATAGACAGCTTGCAAAATCAGATCATTGATATGCAGATCTTGCTTAGAAAGTTCTCTGAATCCTCTTAATGACTATGTTTCTTAATGACTTATGATATTGTATGAAGCCTTAGATATTTGTTTCCCTCTATTTTTTTGATAATAACAAAGGGGCATAATAGTTAATGATATACTTTGAATCTATGATATATTTTTCAATTGCCTTGATGGTATATTTGCTATTGACGATAATTTTTGCTAATTGAATGCTGCTGAAATGTTGTTAAAATTGTGAAATTTAAATCTGTACGATAGGCTCCTTCCTTTAGAAGTCAGGCTCCTTCTTTTTATAACTGTGACTAAGAACATAAAAAGTTTATAAGTATCTTTCGAAATCCTTTATTATTTTTTAAATTTTGAAAATATATCTATTATTATTTGTCATGATCAAAAGGGGGGAAATTGTTAGCTCAAGGGTTATGTTTAACGATTTTGATAATAACTTGATAATATTTCAAAATTTAAATTAGATTTATTTCCTTAGATAGGTAACGGTATAATTCTTAAAAGGAAATAAAATTATAGGATAATTGCTTCCTTCTTTGTAGGAACCTTCGTTATGAACTTACGTATTCAAAAATGGTTCTATGACATTCAAAAGGTTTTTACGAATTCGAATAATCAACTTTAGAAGCCTTGACAAAATGTCTAAATATCGAAGATTTAGTAGAAAAGATATCGTAGATTAAGCAACGGCTAATTAAGAAAAATGTCTACTCAAGGAAGAACCACTATATTTGCGAAACACGCGAGACTTGCAAAATACCTTAACAGCATCAATATCCTTGAAAATCATATCAATCTCTTTGTGCCTTAGAAAGTGAAATCACACTATTGAGAGAGACTATTAAATCCTTTATATATTTTTTGTTGAGAGTTTGTAGAGTTGTGTTAAGCACTATGAGTGAAGAAGGTTGAAGAACCTTGAAAAATATGTACATGTGAGCCTGGAGAGGCTCGTGAAAATTTACCACTTAGATTTTGTACTGAAATACTCAAGTTGAATACTTGGGGATTAGACGTAGGCTTCGTTATAAGCCAAATCATTATAAATCGATTGTAGCATTCTCTCTCTTCCTAACTTTTAAATTTTCACATTATAAGTTTTTGTTTTCAAGACTCCTTCGGTTTTATAATAGGCTCCTTCTGTTTTTCTATTGCAAGAGATTTCTTTCTCTTTTTGAGTGTTAACTGGCTCCTATTGATTAAAAGGTTCCTTTAATTTTTCAGTGTTAACACAGGCTCCTATCAATTAACAGACTCCTTTCATTTTTTATCGCTAGCAGGCTCTTATCAATTAGCAAGCTCCTTTTTTTTTTTGCGTTAGCAGGCTCTTTTCAATTAATAGGATCCTTTTGTTTTCCACATTAATAGGATCTTTTTGAAAGTTAAGAGAACCTTCCTATTTATAGACTTATTTTGTTTAAGGATATTATCATGTTTTTAAAGTATCTTGCAAATTGTTTTTTACATAATTCGACCTTCTCTTGCGTGTGTTTACTTTATTACGTGATATTATTATCATGTGTAAAGCTTCCTATTTAACCAATTCTTTAAATCCCAAATGTCGTTTCAGTTTGAGAACTAACATGATTTGTGCTAAAATAATAGATATCAATAAGTGCAGAAGACCTTAAAAGTACTATTTCCCCATATTCTGGTTCTAACATAGGAAGCTGTTATTAATTTAAACTATTTTCTTAGAGAATACATTGAGCAAAGGGTTTCTTCATTTTTGTTCAACTTTTTACAGGAAACAGGGCATTCTAAAGCTTGGACAGCCTGCTTTACTTGGTTGCAAATATTTAGCATTCCTCACAGTTCAACCCAATCATTTAATAAAAGTTGCAGCGTTGGAATGCAATGTTCATGGCCTCTGGAACTTGACTGTGCTGTATTATATAATTTGGACAACTTTTCCCTACATGTAGTGTGAACTGTGTCTTGAGTATAGAGTGGAATGGAAATGGTATCATGTGTTAACATGAACACCAAGAAGTTAAAAATTGAAATAGAAAATGAAGAAAATGAAGTTAAACATGAAGCAAGTTTCGTGTTCTTAAGTTTTATGTTTATGGACAAACGTTGTAACCTTATTTTTAAGTCTGGTTTGTAGCATGTTCAAGTTGCCTAAATCATTTCGATTTTGATGTTTCAGATCCTGAGTTACCAACCTTTGATGTAAACCAAAACTATTTATTGTGAATATTTACAGATGAGATGCAATCCTGAAAAGTAGAAGTCTGTTAACAGGTTAGCTCGTGTACCAGTTCCAAGGAGATTTTCTTTGTAGTTTTGGAATTCAAACATAAGATATTAAAGAGGATGTAAAAAATTCCTATCCGCTATTAGTAAATGGCTATTTATTTCATATGTTCTTACGAATGAAGTATAAGTAAAAGGTTTACTTAAGATGGACCCAACTATACAGAGGAATGAAAGAAAAAAGTCGAGGGTAATTTTGTCTTGTAATGACCAATGGGCAGCCTAGTTTCTGATGGTCGAAATATATAGTTTCCATGACCAAACAACATTTAATATTTAGGTGGGGTGGAGGTTGGTTTTGTGTTCTCCTTTGGCATAACGAGAATAGGGTGGTTTTGGCATGATTAAACCCAACAACATCTTAAGTAAACATGACCAAAGTGCAATGAAATTGAAGAAGAAACTTGACTTATGTGTTACAACTTCCACGCAAAAGGGTTATATTGATAAAAATAGTGTGGCTAACTTAACAACCATGACATTGAAAACCAAGTGAGTGCTTTTCCCCAAATAGTGGGATCGGCAGAGCTTTTTGTTCGGTCACCAACCATTTTTGATACCATATGTGGAATTTTAATAATGGAACTATTGGACCAAATATGAGGTTGTTATAGTTGTAATATAGAAGCAAACTCTTCTCTCCTTTTAACTGAAACCATAAAAAAAGAAAGCATCATGACTATGCCGTTTCGTTCTTCTTCTTATTCTTGTATGTCAAGTGTCTTAATCTTATTTTTACGACTTGCAACTTGAAAACCTCTCTTCCAACAGGCCCAGGCCCCTCCTCTAACCTCCACCCTCTCTATCCCTTAATTGTCTTGAAAACCAAGCGATCTTTGTAATCAAATGCCTCTCTAACCGCCATAGACACCTGCTTACTGTCTCCCTTAGCTGTGTTCACCACCTTATCATCTTTAATTCATTTCTAATCAAACTTCAATTCATTTGGTATGTTATGAAATTTTTTTATTAAAAAAAAACAGAAAGAAAAACATGATTTAGAGATTCGGTTTATTCATTTTATTGCTCTCCTTCCTCGTAAGGTTGCTAGCAAATGCAGGAGAGAAATGGTTCGGCTTACACTTGACCCACCAAATAATTGAGAACGATTAGC
Source organism: Erythroxylum guanchezii (assembly GCA_025629825.1). Taxonomy (NCBI): domain Eukaryota; kingdom Viridiplantae; phylum Streptophyta; class Magnoliopsida; order Malpighiales; family Erythroxylaceae; genus Erythroxylum; species Erythroxylum guanchezii. Next base: position 1,504 of record JAOTAX010000056.1, on the reverse strand, counting down.
CAAATTATGACATATTAATTTAATTATTGGCTCTTTTTTGTTATTTTAGCATTAAGGCGATGTCACGATTTGTCTGAATTATTTCAGTTCCTCAAGTCAATAAAAAATAAATGGGTTCAAGTTGCGCTCAACATTATGGAGTTCAATAATATTCATATGATGATTATTATATTATATACATATAATGAAGAAATCCATCTCCTAGTCAAACGATATTTACCTTTTTGATCCTACCGAAGTTTACCTAATTCCAAAGAGAAATACTTACAAGAGATAAAACAAGGCTTTTATGGATTTAATAAGCTTTTAGATTCACGCCCGGCGTATAATCTTCAAACAGAATCGCTTAGCAATAAAACCTCGTATTCTAAAACTTTTATTCGCGTCCAAATACTATACAAAGAAATGAATGTGCTTATATTCTCCGATTTCTTGGTTGATTAGAATTACTCAAAAACTTGTTGTATTTACTTATTAAACTCTAACTTGATTTTATATAAATTGCTGGAAGTACTCGCTCGAATTAATTTCTATACTTTGATAATTTAACACTGGTTCAACTTGATCTTGCTGAGGTTGAACGTCGTTGTTCTGATCCATGCTCCTTGCGATTCTTGCTATAAAATACCTACAAAACAAATAACGGCGGGCCGGGAGTTGATTCTCGGGAGGCCCCTCCGACGCTCAAGTCAGTTCTCTTGTCTAGGTTTTGGGTTGCTAAGAATATAGAAAAGTAGGATTGTGATCTCGTACCTCAATCCGATATGAACAGTACCTTATATATGCTGTAGATTGCCACTAGGTTTAGGTCTTTACATCGATCGTTGTGTTTGCATGGGAGTCTATCACCTGATGGACCGAACGGGCCATGGATATGTGGAGATGGGCCTAGGCCTAGCACAGCCGACCCAACCATAAGCCCCCTACTCCTCGAGCCTGAGCCAGGGAAGGGTTGAAGGAGTATATAAGAAATAGCATGCTTCGTAGGCAGCTCGTGCTAGGCCCAGTCAGTTAATTAGGACGTGGAGGTCTACTAAGCGAGCGTAGCGTCTCGACGGTCCAGTAAAAGAAATGATGGAAACGACCGATCGGCCGTAAAAGTGTAGCGAGTCGATCGAACATAACGGCTAGGTCGGTAGGGCGTGTGTAATAGCAAGACCGATCGATCGGGTGACTAGACTGAAATGGAGCTCTAGGCGTGATCATTACGGGCGGCTCGTGTTTTCTGACAGGTTGTCATGCACGTCCTTCTGGCTACTGTACAGCTGTCAGGTGCGTCCTTTCAGTGATCGTGCCGTTGTAGTTTTCAAGCAACCCTAGCTTACTTCGGCTCAGATTATGCCGCGTGTCCACGATGTTTCAAATGTTCACCACGCGTCATGCATTGGTTGGAACGTCCGTTCCGTTGATCTTCTATAAATACTCAAGATTGACAGACCATAGACTTTCTTCACGCTTATTTCATTCTCCGGTTTCCATTTTGTTTCCCTTTGCGTCTTCTTGC
>JAOTAX010000055.1:145893-158588 GCA_025629825.1 Erythroxylum guanchezii | reverse complement strand
TTTTGCTTATCTCTTCTATTTTGAAGAGATTAGATGGAGATAAAGCTTATCTCTTCCAGTCACGAATCCATTCGACACTACTGTTGCGTGTTTTATTCTTCTGCATTTTTTCCTCTGCTGCGTGTTTTATTCATTCTGGCCGTCCCTCTGCTGCGTCGTTTTGGCTTGGTCTGGTGCCGTGTTTCGCTCTGCCTTTTACATCTTGGCTTGCTCCTTTATGCTGTGAGTCGTTTTGGGCAGCTCATGTTGGCTTCTCCTGCTGCTGCGTTTTGGTGAAAACTCCCTGACCTTCCGCGTTTTGCCTTTGGACTCTGCGTTTGCGTGTCGCTGTGCCGTTTTGTTCCATCTGATCAGATGTATATAGAAGTTATGACAACATAGTTTGTCTTAATAAAGAAGATTGAAAGCCATTTGAAAATTTTTAAAAAAATAGTTTGTTCGGAATAGAGATACGTTAAGCTTGCTAATATTAGTTGGATCGAGTTTGTTACTTAATTATAAATAAAAATGATATTTTTATTTTATCATTTTTATTTTAGAGAAATAAAAAACTGATCAAAATAATCATTCTCTTATTATTCATCTTTCACTTTTAATAATATTATAAATACAATACGTATTTTAGTTAATACCGAATACAATTTTAGATTATTTTTAAAATTACGAAAAATTTATAAATTTTCTTATTTTATAAAATATATCTTTTAAAGGTATAGCTTATGTGAAGGTTACCGAGGATAGATGTGTTCAAGTTCATCTCGACAAAGTCAATAGATCATACTCAAGATATTGTTAGAATTTACAATGGGCCTACAGGCTCACACGAGAAGGAAAACTAGACCACATACAAGCCTAAGTGAGATTCCATCTTAAAACCAATTGGTGATAGGTAGAGTCAGGGACGGATTCAGAAATTATTTTGAGTGGGGGCAAAATATTTAAAGTAGTATTATATTATTGAAATTTTTTAATTTAAATTATTATTTTAAATTTTAATTCTATTAAAAATTAAATTTTTTCCCCATTAATTTAATTGGTGACAAAAAATAATAATTATTATTATAGATATATATAGATATCAAATAAAAATAAAATCTAAGTCCATCTATTTTTATTCATAAGGGCATCTAGGGTACTTTTTTTTATCTCTATTATCACTAGTGCTAGATGGTTTGTACTGTTTTTGTTCATTTTTACGACTTTATATACTACGATTTTTTGTCTACAATGAGAAATCTTATCTTGTGTCTTCACTAAAAGTCTAAAATAATGTAAAGATTAAAACTGTACCAACTCTATTATAACTTACAAGAACTCATCTCTAAATTATACGTACTACATATTCTTTCAAAGAAAAGAAGTGAAAATTTACCTATCAGCACTAAAATGGGGTGAGGCCTGTGGGAGAATTCTTTTCACAATTACGTTCAATATAGATTATTATTTTTCGCTTTGAGTGTGGTAGTCCTTATGGAGTTAGGGGAAGAAAAGCTAAAAAGTCAAAAAGTTGTGTGATGAAGAAGCCAAAATGGTAGAAACTTCTTAATAAAAAAAAAGTCAATTAAATATGTAATTTTTATCTCCCTATTTGTAGGCTTTCGTTTAAAAAAGTCATGAGCTCAAATAATAATAATCTTACTAAAAATAGATGGGCTCAATTTTGATTTTTTATTTGATATCTTAATAAAACTATAATAATTATTATTATTTTTTGTCACCATTAATTTAATTGGGGCAAAATTTTAAATTTTTTATAAAATTAAAATTAAAAATAATGATTTTAAATTAAAAATGTTTAGAAGCAGTGGGGGCAAGTGCCCCCACTGTGGCTCCGCTCATTAGTGGAGTAGTCCACTAGACTTTCTCTTATGTTAGTCATTAACACCTCGAAATGATAGATTATGTCAACGTGTCAGACCCACACGTGAGAGTGATGTATTGAAATATAAGAGTGGGAGTTTGTCCCACATTGAAAAAAAAAAGAAGAAAGCAACCTCACTTAGACTTGTATGTGGTCTATCTTGCTTTCTCGTGTGGGCCAGTAGGCCCATTGTAAATTCTAACATATTTTTTTAGTGAATGAAAGAGCTTTCATTCATTTATGTGTATTGACAGTTACAGAAAAATATCAAGAAATGCTTATATACTAAGCTACCTACTTATACGACGTAATACTACCGCAGCTAAGCTAAGTCGTGTCCAGCTAAGTTAAATAACTATTTACATGTTATAAATTTCAACAGTTATCACAACAGTTTTGGTTATGTAATTGTAAATCACTAATTTAATAATTTAGGGGACGTCTTGATCTACACTTAACACACTTACGTACTGCACTTAAGCAACGATAAATAACCAGAGAGTAGTAATAATACGTACACGAGTCTTAAAGTCAATAATTCTTTCAACGCTGCCCTCCTCACTTAAACCGGGGTAATGTAATAAACAAATACATTTACTTGTTAGGCTAATTGCATTAGATCTAGGCTTGAACTAATTGTAAATTAACTGATTAGGTGTGTGATTGATCAGATTTTCCTTTGAATTTGAATCCGGGGGTCAACTCGAAATTCAACACTATAGGTATGAACTTCTTTTTAAAAATAACATTGTTTTGATATATATACAGTATAACCTTTTTAAATTGATACTCGGTAAATTAATAAATTCTCTAAGATAATATTTTTCTCCGGTCCCAATTTGGGTCAATTGAAAATTTAACAAATTTCGATAAGATAATAAGATAATTTATTTTCAAAATACCCCTATGTAAATATAGGGTCCCATTAATATCATAAATTAATAATTATATAAACTTACACAAATATAACTAAGACAATTTAGTGAAATATGATTCTAATGTTATTTGTTTTTCTTAAAATTTAAGTCTAGTTAGAGCTCATGCCTAACTTTTTTTATTGCATCCAAAATTTCTAGTGTTGTGTTCTCAAACTGCACCAAAAAATTGTGAAGAGTTCTAGACGCGATAAGTGCTTCCTTACGCGTAACTGGTTCCAAAGGTACTGCATCGTCTTCAACTTCATCACCAACATTATTTTCAAGGATAGTAGCTACAATTTCTTCTAAGCTCTGGACCTCTGAACATGTATCATTTTTACCCGGGTAATCCAATAGGCTATTGACATCTATTTTATTGCGATAGCTGAAATCCTTAATCATGAGCTCAAGTTCATGAATGTCATTTTCACAAGTGGGTACATCTAAATTTCTTGAGACTTCATCCCCTGAACGAATTTTACAGTGCCGAAAACAATTTGCTATTAGCCTTGTTTGACAAATAGCTGATTGCATTAACTGTTAGCTGATAGCTGATTCTATCATCTGATTTGACTAGCGGATTACACTAATTGTTTGTCATTTGAAATTTGGTAAAATTAGTTGTGTATTATTAGTTGTTTATGTGTAAAATGACTTATAAAGACATGACTTTAAAAAAATTATAAAGGTATGAATATTATATATCTTAATATTTCGGTGAATATTCTTATAAAAATTTAGAATTTAGATATTGAATTTTGCAAAAATTAAATTTATGACTCTAATAAAATATAAAACATATAATAATAATAATAATAATAATAATAATAATAATAATAATAATAATAATAATAATAATAATAATAATAATAACGACATAAATTATAACAACCTAAATTGAACTAATTTGTCAATTTTACTCGCATTATTGTCCTTTTTGAAAGCACGGGAAGTATTTATTTAACACAATCTATAAAATCCATTGACTTCAAAACCCCCAAATAAAAACAAGACAGTGCTCATTTCTTGCTAAACCTAGAACCCCTTTGCTATATATTCCACTGCATGTCGATCAACTTCTCTATAATCTTCACTTCCATTTTTCTCCGGTGATTAATATACGTTGCAACTTACACTAAAGCAAAAGAAAACAAGGCAAGTGATGACAAGCAACATTCGCCAAAAGAAAAGAAGCAAACATATCCAACAGTATATCTTGATTCCCCAACAACAATAACATCTCCCAAAATAGTCAATCAACTAGTTGTGGTCAATCAGCTAAAAAATAGCTAATCAGCAAACAACCAAACACACCCATTGTCTCTTGCTGAACATTAACTGTCCAAGCCGAGACTGCAAGATTGATAGCATCCAAAATATTAATCTTACCTGGATCAGATTGTCCCAACTCATAGCCTTCTAAAATCCTATGGTAAAATCTCCTACGATAGTGCATCTTGAAAGCTCTTATTATTCCAACATCACAAGGTTGAATTTTTGATGTCATGTTGAGTGGCAAAAAGAACAACTCAACATTATGTAACCCTTCACATCTTGGATATGCTGGACAATTATCTACCATAAACAAAATTCTTCTACCACGCATTTTTTTATCAAACCAACAGATATATTCATCAAAGAACACACTTGTCATCTAAGCTCTTTTGTTGGTACAGTAGTGACAATTCAAGCTATTCATGTTGACATTCTTGAAGCAACGTGGCTTTGCATATTTTCCAATAATCCATGAAGGGATTTTTTAAGAGCCATCCTCATTGCAACAAATAACAACTGTTACCCTTTCTTTGTCTTGTTTTCTTCCTTCAAGTTGCTTCGTAGCAAGAGAATGATCAGCTTGTAACTTATAAAATAAACCAGTTTCATTTATATTAAAAACATCTTTTATAGGGAACTTATCTATTTTTTCCCTAATAGACTCCAATTGCTTCTCTATGTCTTGTTTATCAACCAAACTTCGAATTACTTATTTAACATATCTAACCTATCTTGATTTGATTCAACTCGATCTATTATTATCCTTATTTATAAATAAGAGAGTTATTTTATTATTTAAATTATTTGACGACGAAAAGAACAGTTTAGTGTTTTCGTCACGAAACGCTTGTAATTAGTGACGCTTTTGTAAAATATCATAAAACAGAAGGACTTTGATGACATTTTTAAAAGCTGGCTTAAACGTAGCAAAAACTCAACTATGTTGTAGTGGGATCAGTTGCAGAAATGCAAATGAAAAGAGAATGGTCCTAGTATAAAGATTCATTTGGCTTAAACTGTGAACTCTTTCTTATCTTTTTTTTCCCCCTCAAAACTTGCTAAGATTGAAGTTATGGTCAATGTCTTCTTTTATTATGTTTGCTGCCAAAGAGCGTACAAGTTGGGAAATTTGCAGCCACAAACGAAAAGGAAAAGATAAAGTAAAAGATATTCCTCTACGGTGACCTGACCTTATCATAGTGATAAGATGAGAAGTTAAAAGCACGTTGTGTGACTTCTGAAAAGTACTATTGCTGTTGTTATCACTTTTTAAATGAATGTTGTGATCACCCATGCTTTATAAATTATTTGACTATTTAATTAATGAATTAATCAATATATTAGTTATCTGGATTTTTACATTAATTTTTCTTTATCAATTAAGCTTATATTTATATTTATTGACTAAATTGTGTATGATTAAAGTTTAGTTTAAAATTTTTGAAAATTTAAAAGGATGTCGTTTCGCAAAACTCTGTTTCTACCGCAATTGCTTTGAACTGTTTATGTCTGTTGCTTTTTACAAAACAATTGTGCCAGCAACTGTTAATTTTTCAAAAAAAATGCAAACAAAAAAATAAACAAGCAATTAACAAATCGAAAACCAAGAATTGATAACGTAAATCGGCACACCTTACTTACGTCTGTGAGGCCTTCACTCAGCTTAATCACTTTCACCAAAGAACAACAGTTTTATACAAGGTTTTACTGAGCCGACACCACTCACCTCTTGACAATATCCACGCGTTCTCACATCCCATAAAAGTATTTCATTTCCAATAACATGATCATCTCGTGCTAACTTTAAAAGAGGATTTTTGCAATAATGATTGATGGTAAAAATGATAATAAAACAACTCTAATGATTGAATCTAAATTAAAATAACATAGACAAAGAAGAAACTTGAGATAAGAAAGCATCTCCCCCAAATATATAGCTTCACCAACTGAAAGTATGAGAAGTTGTCCAACAAAAATTTTGCTATGAACTTTCGATATTATCACTAAAGTATCTCATGCACAACAACCAAAAACTCATCAAACGAACATATATTTCATCCCAAAACATACCAACAACCCAGCTGCCAATAATAATGGATAGATTGTGTAATGTTTACAAAAATAGAGAAAACATATCTGCTATATGTTCATCAATTGGCTACTTACTTTTTTCCAATAAAATTTCTGCTGCCATAATTAACAATTGATCTCCGAAAGTCCACATGCACAGTAGCAAAAATCAATGGATATATGTCACACCATGGACTACATTCAAACAAAAAATATGTTGTGTACTTTTTAATCTTTCACTCAAAGCCCACACAACACACAACAACCTAAAAGTCGATGGATTGATTTAACATGATAGATTTCATGATAAACGTGAAGATGAGTTTGTGGGTATTGTAAAAATTTTGTGTAAAACATAAGGGCAAAAGGGACTAAAAAATAGGCTCATTAATTGATCTAAAAAATCTACCCGAAAAAGCCATTTGAGAGGCTTTTTTGAGAAGCTTAAAATTTGAGCTTCTTAAAAAGTTATATTTTGGCTGCCAAAAAGGCCATATCTATTTAAAAAGTGCTTTTTTTATTTTACAGTCAAACACTTATTTTCTTTTTAAAAAAAGCTTTTGTGGTCGAAAAAGATGCTTATTGATCTCCAAAAAGCCCATCCAAACATGCACGAATTTAAGAGCTACAAGTACTTGTAGTTAACCCTTTCTAACCTAAGTATGCTTTGGTAACATAGCCTGCTGCTGGAAATTTAATGAAAAGTGTCTAGATTTTCGATTTTGAGCCCTTTGAAATATCATTTGTAACAACTTATAACAATTCGGCCTTATATGCCCAATTACCCCCAAAAAGTGACATGTAGGTATGAACTTTCAATTCTTCCTTAAGATTTCTCCTTTGACAAACCCAGCATCATCGTTTTTCTCATCATTCAACTTAGAACATTCATCTTTGTAAATAACACCTTGAAAGTCTCCTTTAATCTTACCAATTTCCAACAATTGTTCTAGCTTTTCGGTGCCTACATTTAACATTCTTATTCCTTTTTCTGCATTGATCAGCTTCAACTTTGTTTCATCAAGCTCATTTATTGTAGATAACAACTTCTTCTCTAAAACTTGAATGATGTTCTTTATGGTAGAGTTTCCTTCTTTAGTTTATCATTCTTCTAACACATTTCCATCCATTTTGCATACATTAACTAATAAGCTTTGCAAATATCCTCCTTTTCGTATTCTGAATCACTGTCATCACTGTCACAATTTGAAATAAAATTTTGGATTGATTCATCTGAGTTTTTCTCATTAGTTTCATTTTTGGTTGTTGATAAGTAAGCAACTGGATTTCTACTGTATAAAGCAATTAACGGAGCATGATTAATCACAAATTCCTCTTCACTACCATTCTCACTCTAAGTGCTCGTATAAGACTTTCGTTTTCTCTTCTTCAAATTGTTAGCACATTCTGCTTGCACATGAATAAAGTTTTGACATACATGACATTACATGTTCTTTACCTTTCTTTCTCGTTTTTTAGTTTTTGCTTGTTGTTTGAAATTATTGTTTGATGAACTCCCACCATGCTGCCTAAACTCGGGTCTATCTTTCTTCACCTTCTTTAACCACTTGCTGAAATTTCTTGTTAATAACTTCATATCTTCATTTTCATTAGATTCATCTCCTAAATCATTTATAGCTATACCAACCTCAGATTGCAATGCCAATCCTTTGTTCTTCTCTTGTTTGTCTCTCAATAAATTCATATCAAAGTTGGTAAGAATCCTAATTACCTTATCCAAAGATAATTCATTGATATCATGGGCTTCTTCAATGGCTGCAATTTTCGGTGTGAATCTCAGAGGCAATGATCTCAATGTCTTCTTGACAAGTTTCATATTTGAATACTGTTTCCCAAGTTGATGTGCTTGGTTGGCAATATGACGCAACCTCTCATGGAAGTCTCCAATAGTATCGCTTTCATCCATCTTCAGCTCTTCAAATCTAGCAGCCAATATCTGAAGTTTCGAAGTTATCGCTGATTTTGATCCCTCCTGTATTGTTTATAAAATGTCCCATGTTTCTTTTGCGAATTCACAGGTTGATATCATAGCAAAGCAACCTTTATCTACTGCATTGAAAATGGAGTGCATGACTTGAGAATTTCCAAGTGCTCCCTCTTCTTCATCCCTTGTCCATTCAGATAGATCTTTAAGTATTGCTTCCCCCTTTTCATCGATCGTCACTGGATGTGTTCAGCCATTCAAAATCGAATTCTATGCTTTTGCTCCTCGTGTCTGAATGAATACTTTCATTCTTGATTTCCAAGTAGGGTAATTTGAACCATCTAGTAACGGAAGTCTAATGATTGACGTACCTTCTTTGCTGGCCATGATTACGAAACATCGATCTACACCAACTTGACAAACCAAGTTCTGATTAGGTGAACCTTGCTCTGATACTAATTAAAAATTCGAAATGATGTAGTTTCGTAAAAATCTGATTATGTCGAATTGTTTCTATCAGTTGCTTGATACAAAGCAATTGTGTCAACAACTATTAATTTTTCAAAAAAACATGAATAAAAAAATCAAGCAAGCAATTAACAAATTGAAAACCAAGATTTGGTAATGCAGTTCAGTACACCTTGTCTACATCTATGGAACTCTCACTCAGCTTAATCATTTTCATTGAAAAACAATAGTTTTACACAAGGCTTTACTAAGTCGATACCACTCACCCCTTGACACTATCCACTCATCCTCACATCCCATGAAATTATTTCACTTCCAATAACACAACCATCTCATGCTAACCTCAACAGAAGATTTTTGCAACAATGATTGATGATAAAGATGATAATAAAACAACTCAAGTGATTGAATCTAAAATAACATAAACAAAAAAGAAACTTAAGATAAGAAAACAACTCCTCTAAATATACAGTTTCATCAACTGAAACTATGGGAAGTTATTCAACAAAAATTTTGCTGTGAACCTTCAATATTGTCACTAAAGCATCCCATGTACAGTAGCCACAAAACTTATAAAACGAATATGTATTTCATCCCAAAAACATAGTAACAACGCAGTTGCCAATAATGATGGATAGATTGTGTAATGTTTACAAAAATAGAGAAAATGCAGCTACTATATGTTCATCAATTGGCTGCTTATTTTTCTCTAACAAAAATTACGCTACTTTACTTAGCAATTGATCTCTGAAAGTCCATATGCACAACAGCAAAATCAATTGATATATTTCAAATCATGGACTACATTCAAATAAAAAATTTGCTCAGTGGTTTATAATATTTCACTCAAAGCCCACACAACATGCAGCAGCCTAAATTCGATGGATGGATTTAACATGATAGATTCCATATCAAACAAAAGTCTATTATCAAATATATAAGTTATCTCTTCGATACCTCCCAAAAATAGCAGCACAAATCAACGATGGAATAAGTGTACCCCACAAAAAATACAGTCACACACCCATGAAAGCTTCTACACATTTTTCCTCTAAAAAGACTGATTATCTAGTTGTCTAAAAATCTCAGTATATTCATGTAGAACGCAGCAACAAAAGATCGCCTAAATCACCAAAAAATCAGCTGCCTAAGACAGCTCAACATTAACGAAAATACAGATGTCAAGTCACCATATACTAATCGCTTTTTCCACACAAATCAACCTCTCAATAGTCCATAAATTTATGTTATTACCCATGGAATGCAGTTGTTAAAGATGGAACCAATCAATGAAAAATCCAGTTGTCTTAGATAAATAGAACTATCAAAATAGGCTGCCAAGGATAGCCCTAAAATCTACAAGGCAAATTGAGATATTAACTAATTAGAACCCTTAGAAAGACAAATTTATTAGATTCCAAAGACCAAACTATCAAACACCCTAAAGCAAAGGCAACATGGTAACAAGACCACTACATATGATGAACAAAAGCTAATCTATCACTAATAACAAGACCATGATTAAAAAAAAAAAGCTTTTCGTAAAAACAATTGTTGGACAAACTCTAAATTAATTCTTAAATTCCTATAGTCAACAAATGTAATATAAGAAAGTAGGAATTATTCTCACAAGAAATTCTAACTCACCAGTTGTTACAAAAGAAAATAATTAATAGAAGGGGGTTGTGAAATTTTGTAATAAGAAAAAATGAAATAATAAAATGAGAGATTTATATAAAATAAACCTTAGTTTATAGTTGCTTCCACTCTTTAAAACAACACAAAACATTTTATCAATCATACATTCGAAGCGATACTAAATATCGGTCTTTTCTTAGGAACAATTAATTGAAAACATTTAATTTTATTGACTCTTATTGCTTAACAACCTTAGATATGATCAAAAATTTAATTAAACAATATCTTTAATGAAAAGAAGATCGAAGTAAGATAAAACAACATTTGCAATTCCATTTAAACTAGTTGAACGTTTTTTCTTAAGAGTGATAATTTCTGATCCAACAAATTTAAACTCCTTATTGCTATAATGATTAAAAGAATTGAACTTTTACATATTCAAACTTTAATCTAATAAATGATTATTTTAATTAATAAATCAATCACACATATTAAAAATCAATAAAAAATAATCATAAAATAGAAGCATAGAAAAGCAATCTAATATATGAAACTCCATAATAAGACGTAATTAATTCTCAATCTGTAAAGTTCTAAAAGGGCTTCCACTTCCTTTAATCAAGAATGGAAAAACTTAGCCAACATCAGTCATTCTTATGACTAGCATCTAAAGAAAGATAATTCTAATATCAACTAATGAAAGGAGGTAAAAGAGAAATTTGAGAAGTTGAAAAATGTAGTTAAAAGATGATGATTTGCTTCGTTACACCTTTGCTCTATTTATAATCACTTAACCTCGTGTGAAAATGTTATGCTTGTGATTCATTGGATCCCCCAAATTATAAGTTCATTAATTTTCACCCAAGCCAAGATAAGGTTTAAATCATTTTTAAGACATTTTTTACTTACAGATTTGAAGTTTAAAATTTACAATTTCTATTAGACGCCTAAGATCACGCCATACTATTTTTCAAAATTTCAATAATTTGATCCAAATATGCAAAATAACACATTCTATTAGCTCAAATCTCCTTAATCTGTTCTTGATTATTGTTGAAATTTCTCCTCCATTTGAATTTTTGAATTTGAATGAAGGCCCAATCTTTTTTCCAGTCAAAAAAGCATCTTCAACTCTTATCCTGTAAAAATAAATAAAATTTTAAGTTTGAACACATTAAGATAAGAATAGGGAAGATTTTGAATGTTATAAATAAGGCAAAATTAAGACATGTCAATGTAATAAAAGAAGCAATCACAAGTTGTCCAATAAGCAATCATCTCAAGAAATCCATCCAAGTATTGCAGTCCTGTCAATGATAAGTTATTGAAAATGTTCTCATAATAGCATCAACATTCATTTTTCAGAAAGAAATATCACAAAAGAGAGGTATTTTTTGTTAAAGGATCCAATACGTAAAATATGGGTTTTTGGGCTCGTGTTTGACCCAAACTTTTATGCTTGGACCTTGGCTTGACCCAAAGCCCTATTAAATCTAAAGAGAGTAATCCAAAGTCCAATCAAGTTTCAGTCCGACAAAGCTTTATTTTTAAAATATAAAATTTCAAAACATTTTTTCACTTGAATTTTTCAACCTTCAGTGAGTTGGGTTTCACTACTGTCCAACTTAACCTAAAGTTTAATTTTTTTTTAAAAAAATCAAGTTTAATCTAAAGATCGATCAATTCATACCGAACTCATTAACTTCAGGTCAGATTGGGGCCAAAATGCCATCCCTAATAAAACGATAGATACAAAAATCGGTGCTTTGGTACATTACAGAGGATCAATAATCTTCTCATTTCAATTAGTCGAATCATTCTCTCCTTTCATTAATCCAAATCTCATTTTAAATCCTCCTTTCATCCTTTTGTCCATCGCATGTTTTAACATCTTTAAAATCTGTTACTGCTCGCTCTTGATTCTTTGGAAAGTTCAGTAGTTTCAATGACGAAACATTTTCATTTCTCACATATAGATATATAATGTAAACAAATTTCATCTATCAAGAGTTCCATGACTTGTGAGTATAATATATATTGGCAAAACTGCATTAACAATTTCATTACTTAATTGATTGCTGCCACGAAATTGCAGAAACATCAAATGAGAGCTTTGTTAGCGAAAATAGCAATAATTAAATTAAAACGACTTATCTAAAATGTAAGGTATCATAAAAAATCATTGTTCTAAGTCGAAAATTCTCTCTTTATAATGCAGTAGGATAATGAGATCCGATTAGGGATGGCAGTGAGTTTTCAACCCGATTAATATCCGCACTATCCGACTTAATGGATTTAGATATGGGTAGTAAATCGTAAAAACCGATGGATATAGATATGGATATGGGTTGAGTCATACAAAATAGATATAGATATGGGTAGAGTAAAACCCGAACCATAGATACCCATATCTTACACATTTTTTATTAACTCTATTTTTTCTATTTTTCTTGAATATTTATGGTTAAATATAATAAAAATATTAATATTTTATAAGAAGAAACAACTTTAAAATCTCCAC
>JAOTAX010000055.1:115653-145793 GCA_025629825.1 Erythroxylum guanchezii | reverse complement strand
ATTGTGAAAAATGTATGTTGTCTTTGTACTAGACATTATGATTTTTATTATTCCAATTTTATGATTTTTTAATACATGCAAATCAAAATCTTGACTTATTATTATTAAAGTAATTTTGATTTGGAGCGTTTAAAAAAATCTACTCTTTATATTTTCTATTTAGAAGTTATGTTTTTATGTGCTATACAACCCGATGGATATCCAAAAATCCGAACAACCCAATGGATTTGGATATGAGTAGTAAATCGTAAAAACCAATAAATATGGATATGGATATGGGTTAAGTCATAAAAAATGGATATGAATATGGGTAGAATAAAACCCGAACTGAACCATACCCATTACTATCCCTAGATCCGACTTTAAGATTAACGCCTTTTTCACTAATTTCGATATACTCCAAAGAGTGGAATAAGAACAGTCTCCAAAAATTAATAAAAACATACAAAGGCAAAATAGAAAAGATAAGAATATATGTGTATAAAAGGTGTTTTTAATGTGAAAGAAGGTGTGTGCCTTATTTAAGAAAAGTGAGCAAAATTGTGATCGCGGGAGTGAGTGATAGAGTAAAAGTGAGGGTTTTTATAGTAGAAACAACGGCAAGAGGTATTAATAGATATTAAAGCAAAAGAATCGTTAAAACAATAAAGGATGTAATATGCGTAATAACTATTAAACGTTATAACTGTTAATAGATAATAAAGTTGAGAAATCGTTGGTCCAAGTTCTGAACCAATAACGCCAACAATTTCTTCCTCCTTGAAAGCTTAAAACCTTAGAACAAGAAGAGCATTTCTATGTAGATAGTAGACAAAGAAGGAAGATGAACCAAATACGAGATCTATAATTATTCACCTGAAAAGAAAACTAAATACAAAATCTGAGATAATTTATGGTACTTACTATTTGTGTTAAAATCTAGTTGCAAAACTCAACACAAAATCTGTGTTTTATCAAATGAAAATTTAAGAATGATAAAAGCGTCTCAATTTGAGACAGCAGGTCCGATAAATTTTAAATTTAATAAGCTCAATTTAAGTTGTTGAAGTTCGAAATTCGCAGTCAAATCCCAACTTTTTTCATATACCAAACGTTGTTTATTTTGTTTATGTGAGAGTATCCCATATTTACTAAACATGAAAATATTAAAGGATTTATAAGGGTCAATTATCTAAATGATTAGTTCTAGTCATTTTGACAATATTTGACCAAACTCAATTCTTATTAATGGGCTCTACACTCTATCCATATTAAAATTTTAATATTTTATCAAAGCAGGTTTAGACCGAATTATTAATTTTCCAGTTGTCCGTCTAGATATCCAGTCCCAACGATCGGATCCAATTACCACTGCGTTTATTTTGAGTAACAACTAGATGTCCAGTTTCAGTTACACTTGAGGGGAGTGTTAGAGTATCTCATGTTAACTAAATATGAAAATATTAAATAGTTTATAAGAGTCAATTATATAAATAACTATTTATAGTCATTTTAGTAATAATTAAGCTAAGTTCATTTCTTGTTAATAGACTTTACACTCTACTCATATTAAAAATTTTAATAATTTACGTGATAAAATAAAACTATTTTGTCTCCCACTGCTCTTATTTTTTTAAAGGTCGAAACTCTCTGTTTTTATTTGTTTCAGTTTGGTCCGAACCTCTTTTACATACAAAAAGATGCTATTTTATTTGGTCAGGTTAAAACTTTTTTTTGAAAATTTATATTTAAATCATAATTAAACTTTTTATTAAAAAAAAATAGGTTGTGAGTCGAACTCAAGCTTATATGTGCGACTCAGCCTAATTTAAAGTTTAAAATTTTAAATAAAAATAAAATTATTTTTAATTTTTTAGGACTCAAAACCCAATTATAAAACTTCAGCTCAAACCCGATCTATTCAGGATAAGTTATTTACACTGTTCGATATTGCTGTATGTGCAGTAATTGATTCCCATGAGCGTGGATCTGGTAACTGTGGCGACCATTGACCGGAAATATTGGGTCAAAGAGACTGTAACAATTGGGCCAACAAAATAGGAAAAGAAAGAAGAAAATAACCCAAAAAAGAAGGCAAAAAGAGCACAAGCTTAAGGCCTGCAAATATATTTCTTTTTGGGCCTAAGTCAGCCCAATCGAGCTTAATTTCAATAAAACTCGTTTGAATTCGAGCTCAATTACACGATTTAGGCTTGATTGAACATCGAGTTAGGCTTGAATCGAGATAAAATTTTTTTGAGTCAATTTTTAATTATAAGTAAACTAAATGAATAAAAATTGGTGGATTATAGTTGAAAAAAGGTCTTTTTAATATATTGAAATGGATGATTTTGTGTTGAAAATTAAGTCCCAAAATATAGTTACTTATGCAAGGAACATATGAAAGAGACCTTGAGAAAGGAAAAGATTGTCAACCATGCCTTGTCTTAATCTCTACTTTTACCTTTTTCTATAGAAGAGAATCTTTGACTACAAAGAAATCTATTTTCAAAGTCAAAAGTTAATCACTGTGCTTAAAGTAATTTTATCCTAAGTATGGGAAAAAAATTAATTGGTAATGATATTATATATATTTCACATTAAATTTAGGTTGTTGTTGAGTACTTTACACATAGGTTTGATAATAGGTTGAATAAGTTGGAATTCACTTAGATTGAGTCTAACTTAAAATTTTACCATCATGCCTGAGTTTTTAGGTTGACGTAAAGTTCAATCGAATTTGATTAAATATGTTAAAAATTAAAATTTTTTATTCTTAGATTAAACTAAATCGGCTAGTTTGAATTTGAGTCTAACCCAAAATCTCAATTTTTTTAATAAAAAAATTTGAACTCATCTTAAAATATGGATTAACTTAAATTTTACTCTTTTATTTTTTTTATCAGCAAGAAAAATACACAAAACTTTAATTTACTACTCGGGAGAAAGGCACCTCCGAGATATCCTTTAACAGGATAGACAGATACTTCACAAGCAGGTTTTGAAACAAATGGATGTCACATTCAAGAAAATTTGCTTAGTTAACTAGCTAATCCGCAGCTCTATTAGCTTCACGATAATATGTCTAATTTTCACGATCCATTCTCTAACTATTAAGTTATAAAAAAACAGAATCAAAAAATTATACTGAACTTGTTGATTATCAGAGGATGATAATATGTTGATATCTATCAATGAGTCTTTAACTTCAATATGATGTGAGTTTAACTAAGTCAAGTTGGAAAAACTTGAATTAAACCGAACCGGACTTGGCAAAAATTATCATTCCTTTTTCAATATTTTGACCTTCCTCTTAATGGGTGTCATGTAATCCTCCTCGAAGATATGTTCGGGATCTATTTCCAGCAACCCGTTGTGTAATTGGTTCCTTTTTTCCTCTTATAAAAAAAATGTCAGTTTTTACCCTTCTTTGCTTAAACTCATAAAAATAAGGGAGTTACTAACTCCTGACCTAATGATTCCCAAGACTTATGCATCGAAGCGACATGACAATTTAGTACGTGTTACGGTATTACATTGGAATGCCTATGTCTGTGTAAGAAGCCAGGTCCCAAGATTCTCCCTTCTTTTGTGTTTCTATTTGTGTGTCAACTCCTTCTATGCACTTGTCAGTTTGTGTCTTGTGCCCACATTTCCACTTCTCTTCCACTTTCTTCTTGTCTTTTTCTTTTCTGTCCCCTGGTTTTTTGAGAGCTTCATTTCACTAACTCTCATTTTGTTCTATACTTGGCTTTTATCAAAATTTTTCCTTGCCTCCTCTTTCCTCGGAAGACCCATTTCTTGGCTTTGTTTTATATCCATTTTTCTTTTTTTCGTTGGTCAATTTCCATCTTCTTTGCTTGAGTGATTGGAGGGGCTGAGTCAATCGGGTTGAAATTCTTTTAAAGTTCGTATCTTTCTTCTTTGTGGCATTTGACTTGGCGAGACAGAGGCTGAAGCTTACTTTCACTGACCTAAAGTTCATTGCTTTTACCCTTTTGGACTCAAGGGTCTGTTGGCGTTGTGAGTTTTGGGTGTCTAGATTTGGGTAGCTATGGTGAGAAAACATGGATGGCAGCTACCAGCGCATACGTTTCAGGCAAGTCAAAACTCTCATGCATTTGTGCTTGATCACATATTTTCCAATTGTCAAGCAGTTCATGATTGTCTAGGGTTTGCAATTTCTATTTTTTTTCTCTGCACTTTAGGATTCAACTATGTAGATTGCTCTGCAAATTTCTAAATTACTATATGCATCTTTTGTGTGTCCTTATGCTGTGATTTGCGCATCCTTTCCAGTTAGAAAGATGTTTCTAAGTTCTGGAATATGAAGCTTATGATTTTTTTGTAGACTTTTAGTAGCATAACGTTTTACCATGCAATGATTTGGTTTCTGAGAAATAGAGGACCATAGAAAGGAACTAGGATCGGGCGTTCAGGACTTTTAATTGATTGAGACGTTGCATATATTGGACTAGCGGGTGGACAAAGTTTCCTTATCTTTGTATCTCTTGCTTCATTTTGAAGTGATGTTGCAAGGAGTAGCTAGCAGAAACATTTCAAGTTGTTAGTAGTCCTTTGAGTTGTAAAATTGTAATTTATAAGTTTAGTGTTTCAAGTTGTTTAGATCTAACAGCTAAAAGAAATGCTGAGGGATCATGGTGTTTTTCTTTCTTTTTTAACATCTATTTTGCGTCATTGGTTTGAACATGCAAGATTTTACCATTTATGAACGGCCCATCTTAAAAAGTTGCGGGATTATATATGCCTTCTTTCAAGAGAGTACAGTGATTTATGAAGCCCTAAGTTTGTTATTTCTTGCTAATCTTTATAGTCTACAAATAACTCCTTAAAAAGTGGGAATTTACTTCTTCTTGTCGGTTGTCTTTTACGTTCAGCAGTCTACTATTTCTTCCATATTTCAAGTGGTCAAGAGCTTTTCCACCTGTTTTCATGCAAAATAAGTAGTGAAGGAAAAGCCAACATGTACTAAGCTGGGTTGGTCTCATAAGATTTGCATTTTCTGATGTGGTCCTATTATTAGATTTATCAGAATCTGTAGCCGAATAGCATGAGTGACAAAATTGGAAGATGTAGTCTCCATGTTTCACTCAAGTTGATATCAAATTTTTGCCACCAAAATTGATCTTTATATTTTGAAATAAGAAATTTCTATATTAACATTATGAAGCATATTTTGCTTGGACATTGAGACTATGCCAAAAGCTTGTCATCCATGACATACTTTTCTCTTTCACTATGGTATGATATTCAAATTCAACTTTGCTTGTCATTCATTATTAAATTAAAATAAACTGCTACATTATTGGCACATGAAACATGGCTCAGATAAATTCTAATTTTTTGATACTTCTGTTAGGATCTTTTTCAACTATTCCAAGTTATCATGTCTTGGCTGCTTCCATAATTCTTCATGCTAACTGAGCTTAAAATTTTGTCCCTTGTCTTTGACAGGTTGTTGCAATCACTGTGTTCTGCCTATTGGTCATTGCATTTTATGCTTTTTTTGCTCCTTTTCTTGGTCGCCACATTTGGAAGTATGCTCTGATTGCTACTTACACTCCGGTGGTACGTTAACTTATTCGTTTTCTCTGTGTTTGAGGTTCTTCCTTGAGATATTGGGTCTGGTGGTTTTGTTTATTTTTCAATTTAGTATATTCTGGAACAGATAGAAAATAGCCTAATACCTCCGTGACAATGATAGTTGTTAGGGAACAAATTGCATGTTATACCATAGATGTAGAGTCATTTTGTAAAAGCACCTCTTTTTGTGTTGTGTATAAAGAAAATATCATGCACAATAGTTTTCTTGCTTCATATTGTATTAATCCTCTTTTGTACTTCACTATTGTAGATTCTCCTTGTTTTCATTCTTTATGTGCGATGTACTGCAATTAACCCGGCGGATCCTGGCATAATGTCCAAATTCAATGGTGATGTGGAAAATAAACCCAATTTGAATAATGGGCTGTCAGCAAAGGATCTACCTAGCAAATTTGACGAGTCTGTTATTGATATGCATTCTTCCCCATCATCTGTTTCTCGAAGCTCATTACCTGCAGCCCATTCGAGTAGGAAAGGCCCAGTTGGAGACATTGAGAGAGTGGATGCAGTTTTGCAACCACCAACCCGAAGTTTATTTTTTAATATTGGAGGGATCTTTTGTGCTGTTTTTGTACATGAAGATTGTCGTAAACATGAACTGACGGCTGAACAGCCAGGAAATAGTGAAGATGCTTTGTTTTGTACATTGTGTAATGCTGAGGTATGATCCAATAGTCTACATTTTGTGATAGTTACTTTCCTTTTCTCTACATTCCCTGTCTCAGAACGATTCCTCAATTTTCATTACAATGTGATTTATCCATGGATTTTTCGTGATTGCTTATGCTTGCTATTGAGGGTCCTTATCCATCATTGTATAGACCTTTTTTTTTTTTTGGTATCAAGAGTCTAGATTTTGCCCGAGCTTCCTGGAGTTCTAGAGGAGGTCAATTTGTTTACTTTCCCTTCTATCAAATCTTGGTTTTTGAGATTCATATTTATCTTGATCAATTCTCTTCTCTCTTTGGAAAAACAATGAAGGAAACCTGATAACCTCTCGTTATTTTCCAAAGGAGGGCCTTTAAAAAATGGCTCTGGTTTCACTTATTAGAATGAAACCTCTGATATTTGCAGGTACGCAAGTTCAGCAAGCACTGCAGAAGTTGTGATAAATGTGTGGATGGCTTCGATCACCATTGCAGGGTATCTCTTCATTTCTAGTTTGGTATTCATTCATTTAGTGCATGCAAATATGCATCATACATGCAGCTTAAAGCTCAGAGACTACATTTTATACCGGAACTGACTGTTATTATCATCTGGCTGCAGTGGCTTAATAACTGTGTCGGATACAAAAATTATGTGACTTTTATTTCGCTCATGGCAACTAGTCTCGTGTGGGTATGTGTTACTTTAGTATCTAATTCATGCGGTATTCTTCATCTGTGT
Source organism: Erythroxylum guanchezii (assembly GCA_025629825.1). Lineage (NCBI taxonomy): Eukaryota > Viridiplantae > Streptophyta > Magnoliopsida > Malpighiales > Erythroxylaceae > Erythroxylum > Erythroxylum guanchezii. Next base: position 138,800 of record JAOTAX010000055.1, on the reverse strand, counting down.
TTGGTTGACAATAGCAAATGTTTTTGTCTCTCACACACTCTCTGTTGCTCTTGTTCTCCGATTCTACATCTGTCGTTTAGCTTGTGCTTGAAGCTGGAGTCGGTATTGCAGTTCTAGTGCGCTGCTTTATCAACAAGAAGAGCATGGATGCTGAAATTGTTGACACACTTGGGAATGGTTTCTCTCGAGCTCCTTTTGCAACAGTTGTGGTACATCTACAAGAAATTCCCTAGACCAATTCCCTAGACCAAGCTTAGCTCATATCTTTCATTTTTAAAAATCAGCTTGAGTATTTTGTGATGTTCAATCTCTATATTCAGGCTTTATGTACTGCAGTTTCAATCCTGGCCTGTATACCTTTGGGTGAACTCTTCTTTTTCCACATGATATTGATCAGAAAGGTTAGTGTCTGAGAGGCTTTGCTTTGGGCACTATTTTGTTGTTATATTACTCATTTGGTTGTTGAAGTGTGATAACTTTATATTTGGAATATTTTAACTGCTTTTCGATGTTAAATGGAAAGTTTTAATTTTTTTGGCAATTAAATGGTGGATGAAGGAATGTGTTTGCAAACTCTGGAAAGGTCATCATTTCATTGGAAATATCTTATTTTCTGTTATCTTGATAGATAATTTAGTTGGTTACGGGAGATACAGAGTTTTCATTGATCAAAGTTCTGACAACACGATTTATCACATCTAAGGTGATATCACTGTTAAGCGCTAGACTTTTGAAGCCTGATTGCCCTTTTAATCTTCTGTCTTGTATTGTAACTTGTTCTTCTAAATTGAGAAAATAGCAATAGATGCAGTTGTTATTTTCTTGAAGTTTTTCCATTCTTTTGCTGAACTAGGGTATTACAACCTATGAGTATGTTGTGGCCATGAGAGCAATGAGTGAGGCACCTGCTGATGAGGAGCTACCAAATTTGCTATACTCCCCAACGGGATCTGCTACAACTGGCTTCAGCGGAGGAAGTTCTCTTGGTCTGCAGTACAAGGGTGCTTGGTGTACACCTCCTAGAGTATTTGTGGATTATGAGGTATCATCCTGTGAATGCTTTGTTACTCTTTGTACATCTCTTGATATATTCTACATAAGTTCTACCGTAATTGCATAGATTTCTGATGTAGATCTGCAATCCACACAGAATGATTTAGATTAGTCGTAATGGAAAGAGTATTTGATTGTGAATAGCTGATGAGAAGGACATTATAAAACTTTGAATTCTTTTGGGTTCACGAGATACCATTCAACATCTGTTCATATCTAATGCAATTGTGACGAAATTGCTCTTTTGAAACCGTAAATTTGGTTCCATAAGAACCTTAGGGACTTCCCAAGTGATGATACGTACTCAGTTTGGACACGCATTACTCAGTTTGGACACACATCATACTTTTTAACTTTTAGGTTTTTAACATATCTTATGATTTTGTTTTCATCTTTTGGCTGTTCTCTCTCTCACACACAATTTTCAGTTTCTTATTTCTCTTGGAACCCTATAATGGCACTAGAAAGATGTCTACTTTGTGCTTAGCAGTACTAGAACCACAGGCTAGAAACTTCAGCTCGTCTTGCACTCACATTGGTTTTAAGCAAACAGAGGTCTTTACTTCTGTGTTGACTCATCATTATACTTTTATTGATCTTTGAAATATAAGTAAAGTTCGTCTGTGAGGTGTAAAACAAGCTTACTTTATGTATACCAGAGATGCAGCTGGTAGTTTGGTAGGCAGAGATCCTTGTCTTCTATCAACTGGAATGGCTGCAGAGTATGGAGTTTTTATCCATAACCTTTAAGAATGAACTAGTGAAGCTCTTACATTTTGGCATCAATAACTTTTCTTCCAAATCTACTTTAATAATATCTTAAAAATTATGAAGATTGAGAGATTTAATGGTTAACAGGTGCCATTTATCCATGGCATTGTTTGGTTTTACTGTAAATTTCATGAGACAACAACAAATAATTTTCTGGAAAGGGCTTATACCTTGCATGGATGTATGAAACATGCCCTTTTTTTGTCTGTATCAGGACGAAGTTATTCCTCACCTGGAGCCTGGGATGGTACCTTCTACTGTTGATCCTGATGCGGCTGGAGGTGCTGAAAGAGGGAACAAGGTACCCAAGAGGCCTGTTCGAATTAGTGCTTGGAGACTTGCAAAATTAGATTCCACTGAAGCCATGAGGGCAGCAGCCAAAGCCCGGGCATCTTCATCTGTTCTAAAACCAGTTGACAATCGGCATTTGCCAGATCCTGAATACACTTCTAGCGGAAACATGAGTGTCAGAAGTAGTGTGAGTACTGATAAGGGGCTAAACAAAGAGATGAAGAATGAGCTGAGGTCATCTCAACTAGGTAGCTCATTTGCTCCAAGCCAAGGTAGCCGGGATGGGTACGAAACTGGGACTCAGAGTGTTAGTAGCTTCAGTAGCCCAAGCCACATTCACGAGTCACTTGCACTTGGCCCTCTACCACAGAGTCACAGTTTGGGACGTATCAATCCAACATCAGTCTCTGGCTTTGTTGCTGATAAGCCTTTATCGTCTAAGCCAGCTGTTTCCCATGTTAACAACCCAGTACCACATTATATGTCAGGGTTTGATGAAAGGATCATGCAGAAGGGAAATAGCAGCGATCCTTCATTCTTATCAGCACCAGCTACTTCTCTTCTTAGAGATTTTAAGAGGACATCTGTTGTTTGGGACCAGGATGCTGGCAGGTTTGTATCTGTTCCTGTGTCAGCATCTGAAGCTAACAACAGATCAACAATGCAGATAGGGCTGCCAAAATCTACGGCTCAGATGAACAATCCTAGTAGAAAACCAGTGATTCCATCGCAAGAGCCCTCTTCTTCTGCAGCAAAGCCTTCAGAGCAGCAAGCAGAGAGGCTTATGTACACAGGGGACTCCATTTTCTATGGTGGCCCTCTTTTGAGTGTCCCATTTAGAGATGGCTTGAGAAATGACGGAGGTTCTGGCTCGAGAGAGAGCAAACAAAAGTTGATGCTCAACTTGCCTCGTGAGTCTAAATTCAAAAGAGATTCAACTTCAAATCAACTCCCTGTGTTTGTCCCTGGGGGTTATGAGCACAACTCAACTTCTGGGTCGTAGAGTTAAGCTATAATTCCAACAGGAATCAAACAGCTTCCATCGAATTACTTGAGTGAGCTCTGAAAGGCAAGCTTGAAGAGGAAATCTCTTGTGGAAATTGCTCAACCTCGGAATGTTGCAGTTTTGAAGTTTTATCATTCCAGCTGTGTGGAGAGTGCTGTTCTTCGGTTTACTTCATGATTTAAAATGTTGTCAGGTGAAGATTGCAAAACGCGAAGTTGTCTGAAGAACTTGTTTCTCTCTGCTAATTGTGGTAGAAGGGGTTTGCTGTAGGATTCTGTTAACTGGGTGCTGTTCATTCGGATTCATTAATGAGTTTATGAAGAAAAGCATTCAGTTTCTTCTTCCACACTATTGTTTTCTTCTGACGTAGCATTATTCTATAAAACTTGTGCTTGTCTTCATCATCAAAGCTATGCTTTTTGACTGTCTCAAGCTCCAAATAACAACACAAGTGTTTACCTTGTTGAGACCAGAACTCTCAACTTGATCTAGTTGCATGTAGTCACAAGCTTCTTTGCCTGCCAACAAAGATAGTTCTCATAAACTTAAGTGATCTTATTGACCACAGTTTGATACAATGCACTCACAGTAAGAGCTATGAAATCATCACAGATTCATGGTTTAATATCTATATTCCAATATGGTCGTCTTCTCACTACCTTCTGACCTGTGAAACTTTCCGAAACTTTAGGAACAGTTAGGTACTTCAAGCATTCGTCAATCATCCTATCTCGTTGTCCTGTTTTTGGTTTGATTAAATAGTTCGAGCATGTGCCTGTCCGTTTGCTTTGTGTGGTCTTGTGGTCAGAACACTTGTTGGTTTTCAATGGCGGAAATCCTCAGGGTCTGTATCCATCTCTGACGTAAAAAAGCTCAAATTGCGTCGTGAGGCAACGAAGAGGTTGTCCTACGAGTAGAGGTTCAGACAAATGACAATTGGTTTTGGGAGGTTACAATCAACATCTATGAATAAATATTCATTTGTTTGTATACTGTATACTTGTTTACACATGATTTAGTGGTCCAGATACTTTGGAGAACTCAGGATTCGAGGATAGTGGTCAGGCAAGGGACAGAGCATGGTTGATTAGAGATTCCTAGCCACTTAATTCAACGTTATATATTTAATAAATTAAAATTGATTATCAATAAAAGTATGAATAATTTAATTTAAATTATTATTTATAATTAAATTATATGATATTAAATTTAAATAATTATTAATAAATATAATTAAATTAAAATACATAAATATTAAAATTAAATTTGATTTAATAATTAAAATATATTTCAAATAAATATTAATTTTTAAATAAAATATTAATTTTTAAATTATTTATTTTATTAAAATAACATAATTTAGTAATAATTTGTTAATAAACATTATATAAGAGATTAAATAAATTTATTAAATTAAAAATAATTTATTTTTAAGTTTTATCTAATATGTAATTATTATTAGTGATAAAAATATAATTACATTAATATTAACAACTAAACAATTTTTGTTTTTATTTAAAAGAAAAACACAAAGAAAAAAATTATGCAACTTAAAAAGATTACAGACCCAATGGTTTACTTCTTCCCAAAAGTAAGGAGCTTTCCTTATGAACATCAACTTGTACAGACAAAAGGCTGTTTGACTTAGTGTTTTACAAGTAATCTACTAAGAATTGAAAAAAGAGTGCAGCCCTAAAACCTTTAGATTTTTGGTGAAGATAAGATAACGTCTTATCTGTAAATGACTCAGAATTGGACACATCCATCAATCACTTGGATTCAACACACCTCATAATTCTAGTTCTTTGTTAGTCAACGTCTTCCTCCTCATCACTATGATTGACTTGTATGATTCTTGATAAGGTTGGGGGGTACGTTAAACTTTAGTTTCTTAGGAAAATAGACCGTAATTATTTGGCTCGTGTACAAGGTGAAATGAATGTACCCCCAGAAAAGAATCAGCAAAATTATTGGAAATGACTGAGAAAGTGACAATTTATAACGTATTCTGACAAGTTGGGTCCGTTGGTTATATATAATTAATTATCTTTGGAAAACGATTAACATTATCGTAGAAAGACAGCTGTTTAAATGTTCCTCTTCATAGTGACATCAACTCCTGTCCTTTTGCATGTTTCATTGCATCTCTCTGACTAGTTAGCCAATAACCAGGAACAGTGGAACAACGATGGTTCTAAACAAGCTCTGTCGATCCACTATCAAAACCCAGGTATCTAAATCTTGAATCTTTTCCACCCATGTTTGTTTTTCTTCCAGAGTTTCTGTGACCCTTTTTTTTTTCTCGCTTTCCTGGTTTTTCGGATCATATCTTGTTTCCTAGTAGATTGTCGTGACTGATCTGTTTATGAATCTGGAGTTGTTGTTCAGGTTAAAAGCTTTGATTTTTATGGTTCATAGTAATATCTGTGTTTTCTGGCGGTGAAAAGTAACGCAAATTATGAATATCTGTGAAAGATGTTCTTCTGATACCCTGTAGTGATAATACCGAATGGCCTTGTCTTTTTTGACCTCCCATCGCATGCTTTCTTGTTGGTTTTATGGAATTATAGACATAGTCTGAATGCTTGGCTTGATCATTCGGTTCCACTTTCGTGATTTATTTTTTCTCTTACACTCACAGCTTGGCTCTTATGTTAAACAAGTTGCTGCTCCTGGATGTTCAAAAGGCAATCTTATTCACAGACAATTGCTGGCGGGATTATATAGTACAGAAGCATCTGTAAAGAAGGATGATTCCACCACTGATTTTAAGGATGATAACAGGTGAGAGTGCTTGCTTGTTAATGACTCATCGTGAGGACCTGTCAATCTCTTCCCTCTCCCTATATCTACTTCTACTCTTTGCACTTCTAGATTCCTGGTTGTGCTCATTATGATGATCAGTCACTTCCTTGCAATTGTTTAGGGTGCAAGTCAAATTTAGTGCATACCTAGTTTCTAATGAATCTTTACAAGTGTAGTTTTAAGGGGCATGATATGCTGGCACCTTTCACGGCTGGGTGGCAAACTACTGATACAAATCCTCTGATCATAGAGAAGTCTGAGGTAAACTTGATTTCAATTTTGTTGATGTATGCAACATTTACTTATCTTCTTCTTGGACTTTCAGTTTTTTTTTTTTTCTAATTATGCTCCCTCTCTTTCTGTGTATTTGGTTAACTGAAAATTTTTCAATGAGCAGGGTAGCTATGTTTATGATATTAATGGGAAGAAGTATCTTGATTCTCTAGCTGGTCTTTGGTGCACAGCATTAGGTAATATGATATTTTCATCACCTTTCAAGTGGTCTTTCTCTGTTACCAATTTTTTTCATCTTAGATTGTCTGCTGGAATTATACTTTACTCATCCTGAATATGTTGTTGGATTTACTTGCCGATTGTTTGTGTTACTTTAGTTTTGATCTTTAAATAACATCTACCGGTAATGGTAAGGCCGTAAGGGAAACTGAAGTTCAGACTTGTCTAAAAACTTGAAAGAAGGGGGCATGAAAAGGAAATCAGAAAAGAAAACTGACATGAATAAGAAACATCACAGGGCTCTGATGTTGGTAGAAATTTATCTACTAGGAAATGAAAGCTCAGAATTACATACTGGTGGTTAGAGTACCGTACTTATCTGAAGTTACTCAGTACTGGTATCAAGATTAGGATACCTGCAGTGTGTAGCCTAAGTGCATGTATGGCAAAAATCTAATAGCAGCATGACTCAGAGATTATGCAGATTGCAGTTACTCTTTTCCTTTGAAATTTATAGTTGACAGGTCACTGTGATGCCATATCATGAGATGCATTGTGTTCACTTTAATGCATATTTCCATGTTACGCTCCTTTGGTGGAAAGAATTGGAAACTATTCCTGATAGAATATTTGCAAATCTACAGGAGGAAATGAACCACGGCTTATAGCAGCTGCAACTGCCCAATTGAATACCCTGCCATTTTACCACTCCTTCTGGAATCGTACAACAAAACCTTCATTGGTACCAAAATTTTATACTGGCATTCCATATTGAAATAAATAACAATCACATTATCTCACGAGCAATGCCTGCTTCTATTTGTAGAGTTCTTCCTCAAATGCCACAAGATTTGCATGATTCAGTCATATCTTCCTTTTTCTGCTGCCTCTGGAGTCACTGCCTCTTCCTTTACAAATATCTGATTAAATATTGTCTAACAATTGTCTCACATGAGAGCCTTTTACATTGAACAGGATCTCGCAAGGGACCTTTTAGAAACTTTTACAGCTCGAAAAATGGCTAAAGTATTTTTCACAAACAGTGGATCAGAAGCCAATGATACTCAGGTTTGCTTGTTTGCTATAAGCTCCTGAATTATTGCTTAAGTTTTCATTTTGTCTTGTCATTTCTATGCAATATTTTTGCAGTACCCAAATCATAATAGAACTACCCAACACAGCAAATCTGATAGTATGGGATCTTGGTGGGTGATTATGCTCTATTGGGTTAATATAATTCAATTTTCAATCTGCCAATGTTCAATTGATTTGTAACTAAGTTCAGTTCGATTAAGCACACCCCTACGGATAGGAATTTCTACCTTGACATACACCACTCCTTTCTAAGTTCACATCTAAGGAAAGTAACTGCTGTGGCAATGCTGATAAATCTGTATTACCTATATTACATATTTCAATTTCAGGTGAAGCTGGTATGGTACTATAATAATGCTCTTGGTAGACCTAAGAAGAAAAAGTTTATAGCTCGATCAAAATCGTAAGTTGATGCTACAATTCCTGAGATTAACTTTCCATTCCCTGTTGTGATTTTTCCTACAACAATCTTTTGCATTTTGTCAGGTACCATGGTTCAACTTTGATAGCAGCCAGTCTCTCTGGGTAAATGCTAGAGTTGTATTTCCTTCAGGAATTAAATGCTAAACACACTTGACAATTCACTTAAAACTGACTGGCATTTCTTATATCACAGCCTTCCAGCTTTGCACCAAAAATTTGATTTACCAGCTCCTTTTGTGTTACATACCGACTGTCCTCATTACTGGCGGTATCATCTACCAGGTTGGAATTTTGTTAGCATTCCTGGGATATTTCTATGTGATAAGATTCATGTTATGAAAAGTCGTGGCATGCATGTTCCAGGTGAGACAGAGGAGGAATTCTCAACTCGATTGGCAGAAAATTTGGAAAATCTAATCTTGAAGGAGGGACCAGAGACGGTAATTAAGCTTTACTCTTTTCCATTTTCCCATTGAAGTCATTTTTTCTTTACCGTGTTGAATGCATACTCTTATTGTACTTAGAAAGCACAACATTTAATTAGCACCTGATTGTTGATTTCAGATTGCTGCATTTATAGCTGAACCTGTTATGGGGGCAGGAGGTGTAATTCCTCCACCAGCGACATATTTTGATAAGGTGAGACTTAGTAGCTTGTCATACTTGAATTGGCAAAGCGCATTCTCCAAATGCCGTGTACCTTCATGTATCAAAGATGGCTATATACGTTATGAACATATATCATTTGTTTTCGATATTTTATTCTCATTGTTATTGATCCACTAGTTAATGGATATTTTATTTGCCTTTTCAACTCCAATGTTTATGTCAAAGTAAAGTTAAGTTGTTCTTTGTTATAACTTGTGAGGCTTGTTGGTGGTTAAGTACTGTTATATTGGCTGTTAATGTCTTATACTGGCTCGTTGTTCTGCTGTCTTCTTTCATTTTTAACACTGGAGAGCTTAAACTATGGCCTGAATGCAATTCATCATTACTGCTTTTCTTTCTGTTACAGGTTCAAGCTGTAGTGAAAAAGTACGACATTCTTTTTATTGCGGATGAGGTACCTAACAGATTCGTTCATTCTACAAATGTTACCAGTAGTATGCAAGGTCTAAGCTAGGATTTCATTGTTATTCTCTTTTGTTTTAGGTGATTTGTGCATTTGGTAGGCTTGGAACAATGTTTGGGTGTGAGAAGTACAACATCAAACCAGACCTCGTTTCTGTAGCTAAGGTACTGTTGAAGAAATGATACTATAGCATCACTTTCTGTGAGAACATATTTCTGTATTTCTGAATGAGTTGATTTTACTAGGCTCTTTCCTCTGGATATTTGCCGATTGGAGCTGTTATGGTAAGCCCTGAAATTGCAGATGTGATTTACTCCCAAAGCAACAAACTCGGTGAGTTGATAGTACCAAAGTGATATAATACAAGTTACCAAACTGATAATTTCCAATAATTGGTAGATTTTGGATGTTAACAGTCTGTAGAACTCTTTAACATGTAGTGCTCTCTTTCAGGTTCTTTTTCTCATGGCTTCACTTACTCCGGCCACCCGGTCGCCTGTGCAGTTGCAATTGAAACACTCAAGATATACAAGTATGCTAACTCTTTTCTTAAAATCTGGGGACTACAACTACAGCTGCAGTGTGATTGGAATTAATTTTTCATTAGCACTGCGTAAACTAACTTCTTGTTTATAGGGAAAGCAATATTTTGGATCAAGTAAATAGCATAGCACCCAAGTTTCAAGATGGTGTGAAGGCCTTTTCTGACAGTCCTATTATCGGAGAGGTAAAAGCTTCGTTTATACTTTTCGATGAAGTTGTTGATAGGAGAAGATAAGATGCTAAACACTTAGCTGTTAACACTTTCCTATGTCGCAGATTAGGGGAACTGGCTTGATTCTTGGAACCGAGTTTGCAAACAACAAGTCACCTGAGGATCCATTTCCTGCAGAATGGGGCAAGTTTTCAATTTTGCTTTCTTATTATGGTTTTCCCATAGAACATTCATCCATTTTTAGTTATCCCATCAGAAGCCAACAGACCAAAATGGAGTTCTTAAAGTGCTTTCTGTTTTCTCAATACTTACCTCCCCTTGTTAATAAACCTTGTTAACCATATATCTTGCAGGAGTAGGCGCATATTTTGGACAAAAATGTCAGGAGAATGGCCTCTTAGTACGTGTTGCTGGAGATAACATAATGATGTCTCCTCCATTCATATTCAAACCCGAGGAAGTTGACGAGGTACTTCTCATTAATACTGCTTTTGTCACGGCTGATTAAAAGATGATATCTTTTACTCGTTTTCGGTGTAAATTTGATGTTGAGAGATGATCAGGGAATAGATGGCTGTGAGGGGAATAGTTTTACTTCATAACCTGAATTTAACACCTCAGAGCTATGGAATTGAGCAGAGCATAAAGCATTCAATTAATTACTTAAATTTTTGCAGTTAATTAGCATATATGGGAAAGCTCTCAAGGCTACTGAAGAGAGGGTTGCAGAGCTAAAATCCCAGAAGTGAAACTCAAAACAGCTGCAGAGAATACAATGAAGAAAATTCTCTTAAATCTTTGATGTAAAGCTGATGCATTATTTTGTCATCCTGGCACTTAAATAAAGCGTTTGCAGATCTTTCAGCCCATAATGTTTTTTGTGATCTCTCATAGCCACAATCCGCCATTAATGACCTTGATCACAGTTACCAATTAATTGTTTAAATAATGGAAAGACAGATAAGCACAGACACCATTTTATGTAATCCACTTTTGATAAGCCATGAAAATGGGTAACAAGCAGCTTCCATTAGCTGCTTTATATTCCATATCACCTGATGTTTTAATGATCTAACAAATGTAATGATGTTTTTTGTGATCTTTCGTAGCCACAATCCGCCATTAATGACCTTGATATCAGTTACCAAATAATTGTTTAAATAATGGAAAGATAGATAAGCAGATACACCATTTTATGTAATCCACTTTGGATGAGCCATGAAAATGGGTAACAATCACCTTCCATTAGCTGGTTTATATTCCATATCACCTCATGTTTTAATGATCTAACAAATGTATCATACAAGAGGGTTGCCAAAAACATGGTATTTCTGTAATGATCATGGAAATGTGAAACTCCAGTGATTCATTCCTGATGAAACTGGAAACAGTTTCTTTCTGATACAGCATCCAGTGACTGTCTTAAAAATAAAAACAGGTTCCATTTTTGAGTGAATTCAAAAGAAACCAAAGTTTAACCAGGCATGAGTACGAATTTTGATATCAATTTCTGGCCTCTTTTTTGGCCTTTCTTCTTGCTCTTCTTTCCCTGGACCTAAAAGATGATTTGAAGCTTCCATCTTCATCATCATATTCTGATTCGTCCAAGTCCCTAAAAGATTTCTACACACACTCGACCAAAGAATCAAAAAATTACACTAAAAGAACGCAAACACAAGACAGATAAGAGACATTAAAGATGGTAATACCTCTCTAAGTTCAGAGAAGCTAACAGCATAGAAAGTAATAGCAGCAGCAGCTACAATTCCAAGTATGGGAAGCGCCACTTGCATTCCAGGGTCCATGAATGATCCTTAACACTTTCTGCTAGTTCTGATTGTTAGAGACAGCCATGGAAATGGAGTATAGAATAGATAAGGAGTTAAAACTTGTGGCTCAGGATGATGCTTTCTAGACGTTGACATTGACAAGTTGCCTGGTTTAAGGTCGAAGTCTTGTTGTGTAATTAATATTATTCAATTATTTATTAGATGATATTGATTTTGTAACTTACTTTTTAAATATAAAATATATTTAAGGTTGGAGTTATATTTGCTACTAGACTAAAGGTTTTAAAAAAAAAGACAATTTTAATGAAAATCAAATTTGAGTTTATTAATGAAATTTAGATTTAACTTCGAATATACTTACCACAGCTTGACATGCCACGAATCCTCTTGAAAAAGAGGGGTGCCTTCAGAAACGTGGACACAAGCGATGCATAGTTGTCGTCAGCTCACACTATAAGGTGTTGGGATAAGTTCGGCAATGAGCGCAACCCTCGTGTTTAGTTGTCATCGTTGAATTTGGAACCTTGAGCAGTCACTACCAGTGATAAGCCGAAGAAAGGTAAGGATGACGTCAAGTTATCATGCCCCTTATGCCCTAGGCGACCCAAGTGCTACAATGGTTAGGACAAAGGGTCGGACCTCTACTTAGTTTCATCAAAGCGTCATCCTGATCATGGATAAGTCACCCAAGTTTGAGACCATAAGTAGTGACAATTATCGAAGACTCGCTTTCACTACAGCTCCAGTGAATTCCCTTAACCAAGTCACTACTTATGAGTTGTTGGCATATTCTTCAACTTTTATAGGTTCCAATTAAAGATAACAATTTTTGTCTAGCCCAACTAAATTGAAATTAATGAGTCTAAATAGAGTTGAATGGGCTTTAAGTTGGGCTTAGGTTTTTTAAAAAGAAGTCATTTTCAAATTTTAAATTACAAAATTTAACCGAACATAAATTCCTAAGCCTAACCTGATCCAATACTAACTCTAGCCCCAATACAATACATTAAGATTAGAGATCATAGAAATGGTTCAGTCTAACTCAATCTGAAATTAATTGATCGAATTTCAGGTTCAACTTAATTTGAGGGTTTAATCTAATTCTTAACTTGAAGGGTCCGAACAACCTGACATTTTTCTACTAAACAACATCATTTAAATCTAAATTTTGAAAAATTTAAAACTAAAATAACATCATCTTTAACGGTTTAAGTAAAGTTGAATGTATCCAAACTTCAGGCGAGTTCAACCTGTAAGTTATGAGATTCCATTGCCATTCATAATCAAGATCCTTACTTAGAATATAGCAATAAACTTTAATTGAAAATACGTAAGAACCAAAGAATTGTCTCCAAAATGTTGAACTTTCCAAAAAAAAAACATGCAAGGGTCACTCTCTTCATTGTCCACCATCAAGTTGTTAGAACTACGTTAGGCCCATTCCATTCATCCCTTTCTTCGACTAAAAGGAACAAATTAGAGTTCTATCTTCGTCTTCTCTGCTTAGTCTAACATGAGGAATTTTTGTTTTGTTGATCCAATTTATAATGTGTTGAATCTATCAAATTAATTGACTACAAACAACAACGACATCGTTCCAGCAAGAATCCCGTTGAAATGTAAGATCTGGTGAAATCTAGAAGTAAGTATTTTTATTCTTAATTAATATAAATACTATTTATAATAGACCACAGGAAAAACAAAGTTTTTGAAAATAATTGAAAGAAAATAATAGTCAAATGCAAAAATAAATTATTGTATAAATATAAATTTATACAATTAATTGAGTTAAGTTCTTGACAATTTTTAATTTATAAATCATGAATTTAGTTGATTTCATAAATTTATACAATTAATTGAGTTAAGTTCTTGACAATTTTTAATTTATAAATCATGAATTTAGTTGATTTCATATCATAACTGAGTAATTTGAATCTACTAAATGCTAATTGGATCAGGGAAAGGATTTCTTTAAATATTTAAACATTGTTAAAAATGTTATTTTTATTTTAATATTTGATAATAAAAAAATTAAATAAACTTTTACAATAATCTCTTTTGCCACTTTTATGTGATGTAAAGAGTAATATTTTGGTATCATAATATCATTTTAATAACATTAATTTAAAAATTATGATTAAGGATCATAGTGAATTAAACTGCGTTCGATTCATTATTTTTTTAAAAAAATCAAAATTGTCTTATCTCTTTCAATTGAGCTTAGAGTTGGCCAACCTTGGCCAATGTCCTGGTTGGGCCAAGAGGTCTAGGCTTGTGGTCGGGTCAACATGGGCTTAGCCATTGACTTTGGGTTGAGCTGGTCTCAATTGTCATCCTTAATAAAAATATTTTGATATAGAATGAATATTATTTTAATAATATTAATTTAAAAAAATGATATAAAATTTAAAAATGACAATGAGTCAGGCTAGGTCTGAGCTGGCTCGATTTACAATTTTTTTTTAAAAATTGCCTTGTTGCTTTTGGTCGGGCCTGGACAACCCCAACCAATGACCTGATCGGGTAAACCCTAGCCTAGCCTTTTGACTTTGGCCGGATTAACTCAATTGTCATCCTTAATAAAAATAATGATATAAGTAAATTAATTTTGTTATAAGTCGTTAAAATATAAATTATGCCTTTTAAAAAAATTTGGTATATAAGTAATAAAAATAAAAAGGAAAGAGGTCATGTCATGATCAGCATCAAAGATAAAGAAAAAGACAAAGCTGTCATCTTTGCACGTATAGGAATGGGCGGTTTGGTTTGGTTTGGTCGGTGTGCTATTGGGTTTGGTGGCGGCCGAATTTTGGACTATGGCATAAACCCTTTTTTTTTCTTTTTCTTTTTTTTCTCCTTATTTTCCATATTGTCTTTTTAAGTCAACCGATTATTTATTTTTCTTCATTACATTCTCTTCGTCCATATTAGCATATTTGACTTTTAGTTAGTAAAGATAAGTTAGCTATGTAATTATTATATTTATGAATTTTAAGTAAAAGAAACTCATTAAATATTTAAGATCAACAATGGTCGTATCATTTTTCTTGGGTCATTTTAAATAGTCTTTCTATTAGTTAAAACTTAAAAATAAGGCTGCGAACTACTAAACCTTTCCAGATCTCATATTTTAGCAAAAATTTTATTGAATTATTGTTGTTATAAATCATTTTCACATAATGCCATAAAAATTTATAAGTTGAGATTGTTCATTATTTGTTTTTCATTGAAAAATAATTAGGTTACTATTTCCACATCTTTGAAATCATTGTGCAATTTGAATGTAAGAAAAACAAATGGTGTTTAAGCGAGGGAGTTATGCAATCACCAAAAAAAAACAAAAGGGGTTCCTAATTATTAAAGCTAATTTTACTAAGAATGGTATCCTCTAAAAAGGAATATTCATCAAATGATGAATAAATAGACCATGGTTAGAAATGGTAAGTTAATTCGAGATCGAGTCGAACTAAATACGAGTTAAGCAACTTCTAAATTAAATTTAAGTTTAAAATTAAGATAATCTATTTAGACATAATTGATTTAATTAAATATTAAAATGATATCCTTTGACAGAATAATATTAAATGAGTTTCAAACAATTTATTTGGGTTGGGTGAGAGGCATAAATAACTTAAGTTTTGCGGACTCAATTCATTGTCATTCTTACTGCCTGTTTGGTTAAACTTTTAAAGGGTGAATAAGTACTTTTTTCACCGCAAATATTTTTTTAAGAAAAAATGAGTATTTAGCTATAAAATAAATTAGTAGATGTGGCTTTTTTGGCAGATAAAATATAACTTTTTAAGAAACTCAAATTTGGAGCTTATCAAAAAGTTATTTTTTCAGTTAGATTTTTCAGATCAATTAATGAGCCGATTTTTTAGTCTCTTTTGTCATTATGTTTTACACATAATTCTCACAATACCCACAAACGCATCTTCACTTTTATTTTGATATTTATATAATATTATTTGATTTTTTTATGTGTTTTAATATTTATTTTTGATATTAGTTTTACTTATAATATAATCTATATAAAAGATTTGATTAGGCATATTTTCATTTATGTTTCATATGGTTTAAAATTATATAATAATTAATATATAGTGCTTTGCATATTGTTTGATATATTTTAAATAATATATATATATATATATAAATAATTTTTATTACAAAATAAAATATAGTTAAAATTAAAAGTAATTTTTATTTTTATGTTGCCAAATAGCCTATTGTATGAAGCTCTTTTAAAAAAACTAGTTTTTAAATAACAATCAAACAGTAACTAACTTTTTAGAAAAAAAATTTAAAAAAAAATTACTGAAAAAAGTTATAGTAACAAAATCTCTGCTAAAATAAGCACTTAATCATGGTTAGACACAAAGAAACCTAGGGGTAGAAACCTGGTTAAGCACATGAAAGACCGGCATTGTTGAAAGGCTGGCTTGCTCTTAGAGGGGACCTACCTACAACTAAGTTGGCTTCACTCTTCCTCTTGTACACCTTTATATTCCACAGATTCTCTGTTCTCAATTCAACTTTTTTCTTCTTCCATTTCAAAAACCTTCATTCCATTTTCTTATTCTTACTGGCAAACATCTTCAAACCAAAGCAGACCCACTTCTCATCTCTTCGTGGCAAGTGATCCCATCCATTTATTTCTATTTTTCTTTTCTGGGATTTTCTTTTCTTGTTTGTTTGATGTATGTACTGTCTTAAGTTTGAATCTTTAGCTATCCTGCTCTGTTTTTCTACTCTGTTTTCTCAGTCCGCTAACTGGTTTCTAATCTTTTGTCCTGCTTTTTTTTTGTCTTTGTTTGCTGATTTAGAATGAACTGTCTCGGTTATGCTCTGGTTGATCACATCTTAGTGATCCTTGCGTGATGATGATCGCTGATCATAAAAATGATCAGCGATTTAATTAGTTGTGGTCAGTTGCATCTTTTTCTTTCCTTTGAGATTTTCACAGAAAGTGAAACGATCATAAGAGAATAACCAAAAAAGCCAAAAGATGCCGCTTATTTTGATCACTACGTGTTCGCTGATCATCAATACGCGGAAAACAGGGATTCATGACTTTCTACTGAAAAAAAAAAATCCTTCGAGAAAATATACTATATAAGGAATTGAATCTAATCTTTCTACCTTATTTTTAGCTTACACGTATTAATTTGGTTTTGTGGTTAGGTGGAGGAATTAAAAACTTGCAAGTTACTTATGGGATCCTTCTGGGAATCAATAATAACTTGTGAGATTTGTTGTTTGATTTGATTATTAAGTATTGTTATGTGATTCAACTTCTTGTTTCATCCGCTCTACTCTGTTTCTTAGCTAATTGTTCAGTTTCCATTAAAACGAATTCGAAGAAGCTTAGACCAAAAGGTGAAACGAGAGATTGAACAGCTATAGGAACAAACTTTGTCTTATTTTCTTGGCGTTTCTAATGCCTTTAAAACCGACTAATTACCCCTCGTTTTTCGCAATTGCAGTACAAGATATCTATGATAAGCACTAGAGAGAGATATCTCTGTCCTTTTTTTCCCCCCTTTTCCTATGTTATTACCTATTATGATGATCATAATAATTATAGGAGGATGATTTTACTTGTAATTTGAACCCACAACTTAATGCCACGATTGTGGGTTATCTTTATATGCCTATTCCTTATTGAATGGTTAAAAAATTGAGAAGATTTGACCCTAGATCCTAAAAAGTAAAGGGCTAGACACAAATTTAATTAAATTACAAGGTGTAGTAATATATGAATAAAGGCAATTTTAGAAAAATTAAAACTTTGGCGTACATGATTAGTGGTAAGCAATCTTTTTAATGATGTAGATAATGAGGATTTAACACATAGGCTTAGGCTTGACTAGTGGGTAGAGAATGCCATATGTCGTTTTGTAGGGACCATTTTCTTTGTGATTAGGGGTTTGATTTAGAATAAAAAGGAGATGAGGATTGGGATGTGAAGCCTACTTTAATATGGCCATCTCAAACAATGCCTTCTTTTTTTTTTGGTTATGTATTACCAAAATCAGAGAGATATAATTAGTTTGTATTTGATACCAAGGTTTATTTGGAAGTAAGTCTTTTTTAGGGTTGAAGCAATTTAATTTGATGGATGCATTCCATCTTTTTTATTTTTCCCCAAGTGGATGGACGGTCTAGATGCAATGATGGATAATGAAAGAAAATGACGTTTTTGGAAAGCAGTTAGCTTTTAGGAGTCTACTTGTCTGTTGTGTACACTTTGGTTTATATTAACTTACACACTAAAAGTAAAAGATGGAGAAGAAAACAAGGAAATCAATAGTTCTTAGGACCCACAAAGTTAATGGTCTCACATGATACCATCACATGCTATATCAGTCTGAGATGATCTTATAATATTAGCTTTCAATAGTTTTAGATTCATTTTATTATTTTTTTATTATACATATAAATATAGTGTTGATTAGAGTTTTGTCTTTCTTAGTGGCATAATTAACTTCTTATACTTGGGAATATGTATAACCTATAATGAGTGCTACTTCCCCACAAGTAATGATGTGATTTGGATAAAACTTGTGGACTATGAATCATGATCAAGTTCCCCCATGACCTTGCTAATGACTTGGTCAGCACCCACCATTACTTCTCAATTTCATTACCCTTGTGCTGTAATTGTCATGCTTAGGATGGGTAATGGGTCAGGCTAGGTTGAGTTGCCTCTAGTTCGCCCTAGTCCAACCTATTATGAATCTGCCCCAATTCTTCTTACATATGGTTAGACGGCTCGATCATTACCAAAATGACATATTAAAGATGATAAATTTCGATCAACTCAAGCTTGATTTCAGACAGAACCGAACGAAAACTCCCAACCCTAGTCATGTCCTTCATCGTAGTCTTTTTTCCCTTTGTCTTTCCTTTTCTTTTCTGTCATATTTTTGGGTTTAAAGAATTGTATTGATCAAATTATAAGAACTATTTATATGTTGGAGATGAACTAAAACTAAAGAGGGAAACCAAAAAAGGGGAGGATACGTCTTTCTACGTTGGGAAAATAAAATAAAGGGTACACTTTTTTCTAGGGGCGGCATATAAAAGACAAAAGAAACAGGCTGTTACAATGCAACTGTGGGGATCGTATACTATATAATGAAAAAAAAAAACACTTCTTTACTATTAAACAATTAAATAGTCAAATTTGTTTATTTATAATCTGATTCTGGTATGTTACCGCCCACTTGGGTTCTCGATTAAAGTGCCTTATCTGTTGGCACCACGTCAAAGATGACATCTTGACATTAACATCTCCAACTCTCTTGGCTTTTTATATTGTTTTTCTTTTCGTGACTTTACTTTGCTATATAATGATACTAGCTTAATTGTTTTAGGCTCAAAAAGCTAATAATTTAAAGGGAATATAGTATTGGAGAGTGATTAGTAAGCTCGGTTAACTTTCAATGAAATGTTTGTTTAAAAATAGGTGTCTGATGTGAACCAAATGTGCCAAATAAGTAGGATTTTACTAGGCCATTGAATTTCTTCAATAATTTATCACTGTATCATCAAATCAGATCTTCAAGGTTCTACATGTCTTATGTTCCTGTTTACTTTTACCTCAAATTCCAATTACTTGAATTTTTTAGCTTATATGGCTCTAACTTAACTGTGAACTTGTGAAGATTACAGAAAGCAATTCTTGTGAGCTACAGCCTAAATCCATATGGAGGAAGAGACCCTTGTTAGTTCTGAGATACCAGTGAAAGTTGAGATTGATGATAAAGCTGATCCTATCAAGGTAAATTCTTTGATTAGATAGGAAGTTCATCGTTGTAGCTCCAGTGCATATGCTATTTTATGTATGTTTATTATCAAAGTTCTTAATATTTCTGCTTTTATCTGGCCTGGTCTTGTTGAATCATTAGTTTCTATGGTAAACATTTCTAGTGCCATTTGCGGCAGGAGAATATCTGACCTATTACGGATCATATTTGTCATATTGATCATTTCTTCCTGCTTTCAACATCTTATGCTCCTTTATGTCTAATTCTCAGTGATCCCTGCAATAATTTCCAATTTCTACTACCTAGGTAGCTGTCAGCTTTAGTTATGTGGAGTAATTTCCATTACTTACAACATGTATTAGCTATCAAAATTGTAAAAGATATTTAATATACCAATCTCCCTGAAGAATTTGTAGGAACTGGTTTTGATTCTTAGGACAATATTAATACAGGTAGCTAATGGAGAGTTGGCACAGGCACAAAAAGAAGTAAAGAAAGAAGATGATGAAACTGATGGGGAGTTCATAAAAGTGGAGAAAGAATCACTCGAAGTGAAAGGCGGATTGCACAAAGCTGAGTCAACATCTGCAGAGGATGACAAGTCATGTGCCATTGAAAGAAGCTTTAGTGGTTCTAACAGAGAGTTGCTAGAATCTCAAGAGAAGATAAGGGAACTAGAACTTGAATTGGAAAGAGTTGCAGGGGAATCAAAACATTTCGAGTCTGAGAATGCAAAGCTAGAGGATGAGGTCTTGCTTGCTAAGGAGAAGCTGGAGGAAAGTGGAAGAAGATACGAGGAGCTTGAATTAAGTCGTAAGAAATTGGAAGAGCAGATAATTGAAAACGAAGAGAAGTATAGTTCACAGCTCAACAACTTGCAGGCGGCTATGCAAGCTCAAGAAGCCAAGCACAGGGAAGTGGTTGAGGTGAAAGAAGCATTTGAAGGCCTCAGCATTGAGCTTGAGAACTCAAGGAAAAAAATGAAAGATTTGGAAAATGAGCTACAAGTTTCTGTTGGTGAGGCAAAGAAATTTGAGGAATTGCATAGAGAAAGTGGTTCACATGTTGAAACTGAGATGCAGAGGGCTTTGGAGTTCGAGAGGCTGCTTGAGGTTGCAAAAGTGAGTGCAAAAGAAATGGAAGATCAAATGGCTTCCCTCCAGGAGGAAGTCAAGGGCCTATATGACAAGATTGCAGAAAATCAGAAAGTCGAAGAAGCACTTAAGAGCACCACAACAGAACTTTCAGCAGCTAAAGAAGAGTTGGCACTTTCAAAAGCACAACTTCTAGATGTAGAGCAAAGACTCTCTTCAAAGGAGGCTCTTCTAAGTGAATTGAACCAGGAGTTGGACCTCAAGAAAGCTTCAGAATCTCAGGTGAAGAGTGACCTCTCAGTGCTTGAGAGTTTACTTGCTGCTACTAAAGAAGATCTACAAGCCAAGACCTCAGAGCTGGAAGCCACCAAGTTGAAGTTGGAGGCAGAAGTCAATGCGAGGGAACTGGTTGAAGCTGGTGCAAAATCCCAGGAAACACAAGTTTCAACTATACAGGAGGAATTAGCCAAAATAATTAAAGAAAAAGACATTCTTGAAGCAGCTATGGCTGATCTCTCCAGTAATTCAGCACATGTGAAGGAGCAGTGCCAAGAACTCGAGGAAAAGTTGAAGCTTTCAGATGAGAATTTCAACAAAGTTGATACTCTTTTGTCCCAAGCTTTATCTAACAATGCAGAGCTTGAACAGAAGTTGAAGTCTCTGGAAGACCTCCACAATGAATCTGGAGTTGCTGCCGCAACAGCCACCCAAAGGAACTTAGAACTTGTGGATTTAATGAAAGTTGCAAGTGAATCAGCCGAAAAGGCCCAATCTCAACTATCAGAACTAGAATCTCGCTATATTGTGGCAGAGCAGAGGATTGTGGAGCTTGAGCAACAGTTAAATCTGGTCAATCTAAAAAACAGTGACGCTGAGAGAGAGGTTGAAGAATTTTCCCAAAAAACTTCTGAACTTAATACTGCACTGAGACAGGTGGAGGATGAAAAGAATCAGTTGAGTAGTGTGATGCTGGAATACAAGGAAAAGATAAGCAATCTTGAATCTTCCCTAAACGAATCAATATTACGCAATTCTGGGTTTGAGAATGAGTTGAAGATCGTGATGGATAAATGTGCTGAACATGAGAACCGAGCAAATATGAATCATCACCGCAGCTTGGAACTTGAGGATTTGTTCCAAAATTCTCATTCCAAAGCAGAGGATACTGGAAAAAAGGTGAAGGAGTTGGAGTTGTTACTTGAAGCAGAGAAATACAGGATTCAAGAACTTGAGGAGCAGATAAGTACACTAGAAAGGAAATGCCTGGATGCTGAAGTAGAATGCAAGAAATACTCTGAAAAGGTATCTGAAGTTGCATATGAACTTGAGGATTTCCAAGTGAGGACATCAGGCCTTGAAAATACACTGCAAGTGGCCAATGATAAGGAGAGGGAATTAATTGCAAGCTTGAACACAGTGACTGATGAAAAGAAAAAGTTAGAAGATGCCTCAAGCAATTCAAGCTTAAAGCTGGCTGAAGCTGAGAATCTTGTTGAAGTCTTGCGGAATGAACTAACTGTTGTGCAGGAGAAGTTGGAGTTAGCTGAAAACAGTCTGAAGGCTGTTGAAGTGAGGGAAAGTGATGTGCTGTTGAAGCTCAAGGTGGCTGAGGAACACCTTAAAGAACAAGAGATAATGTTAGAGCATACCACTGCAAGAAAGTCGGAGCTTGAAACATTACATGAATCCTTAACAAGAGATTCTGATATCAAGCTTCGAGAAATCACAGAGAACTTCAATAACAAGGATTTTGAGGCAAAATCCTTGGCTGAGAAACTGAAGATTCTTGAAGACCAGGTAAAGTCGTATGAAGATCAACTGGCTGAAGCAGCTGGGAGATTAACTTCACTGAAGGAAGAGCTGGATTTGTCATTCATGAAAATTGCTTCTTTAGAAACATCTAATGAAGAGCTAAAAAGTCAAATTTTGGAAACTGAAAATAAGGTTTCTATCTCATCTGCAGAGAACGAAATCTTGCTTGAGACGAACAATCAGCTTAGAATTAAGATCGATGAACTTCAAGAAATGCTAAATTCTGCCATTTCCGAAAAGGAAACCACTGCTCACCAAGTTGCCTCTCATGTGAACTCAATCAAAGAAATAACAGATGAGCACTCTAGAGCCTTGGAACTTCATTCTGCAACTGACGCTCAGAAGAAGCAAGTGGAAGCACAGTTGCAAGAGACGATTCAGAGACTCGCTCAGAGAGATGAAGAAACAAAAGATTTGAATGAGAAACTAGATGCATTTGAGAGCCAAATAAAGTTGTATGAACAACAGACTCATGAGGCATGTGCAGTTGCTGATGGTCGAAAACTCGAGGTGGAAGAGACTTTACTTAGATTGAAACATGTAGAAAGCATTGTCGAAGAATTTCAAAAGAAATCTAGTCACTTGGAAAAGGAGAGCAGAGGTCTAGCTGAGGAAAATTTGAAGCTCACTCAGGAACTTGCTTCATATGAATCGAAACTATGTGATCTAGAAGCAAAACTCTCCACAGTTCTTCGTGAGAAAGGTGAAGCAGATGAACAGCTTCAAACTTCAAAGAAGGCCATCGAAGACATATCAAAGCAGCTTACAGATGAAGGGCTGAAACTCCAGTCTCAGGTTTGTGTCAATCTTTTTGTTTCCTTCAGTAGTATCGTAAAAGCTAACTTTTTGTTTTATGGTCGTCTGATGCAATAAACTGTGATTCTGCAGATATCTGCAGTTTTGGATGAGAACAATCTACTCAATGAAACATCTCAAAATGCAAAGAAGGAGCTTCAATCAGTTATAAGCCAGCTTGAAGAACAATTGAAAGA
>JAOTAX010000055.1:87026-104367 GCA_025629825.1 Erythroxylum guanchezii | reverse complement strand
AACACATTGGTTTCCTTCGTGATATACATGATAAAATTACACCTCCCATGCTCAGTGGAGTAAGCTAATGGTTTATGTCACCAAAAAATTATCTTCAGCCGAAACTATAATGGAAGAGGAAAGGATATTAATTACCTCTAGAGATGTCATTTATTTTGAGTAAAAGAAATAAGACTTTTTCGAAGTAGGGATGTCAAAAAGGTCCGGCCTGACCCAATTTTGGCCCTGATTGATCGAATCACAGGCCAATCATGGTCGGCCCAGATGGGCCAAGGACCGAGATCGGGCGGGTCCCCGGCCGACCTGGCTTGACTTGTAACCAGACTATTACTTCAAAAACGATGTCATTTTTAACATTTTTTCTTTTTTAAAAAATGGTGGGTCGGGTTACAAGTAGGCCTATTTAGGTCCGTCAGGCCACAGGCCAAGCTACGAGTCACTCTAGCCCAAGGTCAGGCCGGGTTAGGCTAAGAGCAGCCCAGGCCTTGCCTGATCTATTGACATCTCTATTTCGAAGTAAAATTTTAAAATTCTCAAAAACACTTTTTGTAAATTTTAGTTTTTAGGTATTTATTAAAAAAGAATAATGAAATATACACACTATGAACATCATACTTATACTAATCAAATGTTATATACATAACGATTCAACTCAACTCATAAAATTGAACTAAACTAATTAAAATTGAATTAAATTAATAATTTTATAAATTATTATTTTAATTCAATTTTAATTGATTTAGTTCGAATTTAATAATTGATTTAAATTATCATATTAGTGGCATTTAATTAATTTAATTCTGTTATTCATACTGCACGTTTTTTTTACCAAACTTCAAAGAAGAGGTTTTTCTCAAAAACTGAAAATTAGAATGATTTTTTTTAGAATTTTAAAAATCAGGAGATTTAATTATGTAAAATTTTTAAATTATAAGGAAAGTTTATATTTTTCACCCCATATATTTTTTACTGACAACAATATTTAATTACGTAAAATGTTCTTTTTATTAGATTATTTTTATTTTCCTAAAAAAATTAAACAAAAAGAAACACGGTTTTAACTAAGTCCCAAACATTCGTGTGGTTCATTAAATATTAAACTAAACCCTAATTAACAATGTAATTATATTTTGGTTAAAGTAATTCAAGCTATAATTTTATTATGTAAAGCATATTTAAGTAATTATTAACTTACAAAATGTCTGAAATTGTGTAAATTATGAAGAAGATTATGAACAACTACAAAATATAGGAATTTAACATTTACTTGCTAATTTAATAGAAATTTAATGTGACTAATGATGTAACTAAGCTTTATTATTAAAGAGGATCTTTCTAAGTACTGATTTGAAGCCTAATTCAACGTACAGTTGAGCCCGATTATGAAAACAAGCTGTACATCAAGTAAACATAAGATTACGTACTACGAGATCTCTTGTACTAATGTTTTTTTACGACACGACTAATAAGAAATCATGGTTTAAGATGAACATTATGCCCTTCCATCGTCATGCAATATAAGATTTACATGTACATGCTTCTAACAGTTGGTTAGGGATGACAAGCACAATGACTTCACATAACAGACTTCTTGTCCCATACAACTACAGGTGAAACAACTATGTAACAAATGTAATTACCCTTGGCTCTGAATATGACATCCGTCTGCTTTTGTCAAAGGTTGAGTTAACAGAGCCATACCTCAGGAGTCAGGACTATAGCTGCAGGTTAGATCTTTTACTTCATACCAAAGACTCAAGTTTGTATTTTGTAATAGCTTCAGTATTGTCTCAAACTATAGAGGACATGTATTTGAACCAACAGGGTGGAGAGGGACCAAATTGCATCAAGTCCCAGTATTTTTACCACACTTTCAGAATTGTGCCATTGGAAACTTCAAAAGCAACTTTCAAACATGGATCAACCAATTGACATTACCAAAATATAACTTGGAAACCCAACATTTTAATTGTGATTAACCTAGCTTTCATTAAACATCCAAGCCTTTAACACATTAGATAATCCATTGCCTCTTTGAGACTTGACGCCAAAGCTATCTTGCATCATAATGCCAACAAAGGCTTGCTAATTCTGCATTTTCACTAAGCTAATTGTTCTTGGAAATAAAAATTTCCTAGAAACTTAGGCCAGAGACAGAACTACTGTTATATCAATATCATAGGGCATTCATCAATATCTTAATACAAACACGCACAAGGCCTTGCCTTGTTATATAGAAATCTACATCATTGTGAAAGAAAAAATAAATACTAGGGAACACACCAAAACAAAGAGCTTGACAAAGTTGAAATTCAATGAGTTGTTAAGACCAAAAAGATCAACCAACCAACGCCACATTGGCATGAAATGAATCCCTATTCTTTACCTAAATCTAGCAGCAGCATCTAGTGATATACCCATCAAAAGCTCTTTATGAATAACTATTCGAGAAGATCATATGAACAAGCCCCAGAAATCAACCAGATAAGAACATCAAGAACCATGCCAAAACCATTCCAATAATGAAACCAAACTAACAGCAAGTTAGTTATAAGAAATTTTAATTAAAATATCGACTCTAACAATAGCAGATCAGGAAAATGTGCCCGCAATCTTCATCTTAATCCAATACAAATTTCATTTTTTTTGAAAATATTCCAACAAAAAAGATGAGCATCTAAAAACCAAACCACCAGCTCAAAACCTGAGCTTGGTAAAGAACCACCGGTTCTTTCCAGTCTTGAACCGCTCCTCCAACCTAGCCTTAGTCTCCTTCGCGGCTACAACTTTCTTGTCCCTGCTCTGCAAGACATCCGCGTTGACCACGTCCTTCAAATCCACATCAAGAGTGTAGCGGGTAGGCATCAGATGCTGATAGTTCACCAGCTTAATGAAGCACTTCACTCGAGACTTCTTGGCCGTCTTTTTGGCCGAATCCTTCTTGATCACTTTTCCGGGATATTTCTTAATGCCAGCAACGAGACAGTGACCGTAGGGGCGGTCCCGGGTCCCGTCGTCGAAGGATTTGACGATGACAGCCTTGCGGCCGGCGTAGCGGCCTTGGAGGAGGATCACCGCCTTGTTCGGCTTGAGAAACTTCACCATTTCTTATTCACCCTCTTACTTCCTCTAACCCTAAAACGCGAATTTATATAGCGCATAAACAGAGGCGATTCAAAACCCTAGATTATTCTTTTCAATTACTGTTTTGGGTTGGGTTTCTGAGAGGCATGAGAATAGAGAGGCCCAATTGTCTAAAATGCTCCTTTTCTGTTAGATATAATTACAAAAATAAATACAAATGCGCCAATAAGTAAAGGATTCTCTTAAGTCCTTTAAATATTTTACAAAGCCCGGGGGGAATTTACCGTCGTATGGTTGATAGGTGATTATTAGCGATTCCGACTTCATGTAAGTGAGTTGTAGTTCTCTTCTTTTTGAGTGTGAAGTAGTATTAAACAAAAATATTCAACAAGTGTTACCTCTTTCTGAAAAGGAGGTGATCCATTTGTATCTTTCAGTACGACTACCTTATTACGACTTCACTCTAGTCACTAGCCTAGCCTTCGGCATCCCCTTTCTTGCGATTAACCTTTCTGTGGTTTATTATCCCAATAAAAAAATATACAATAAAAGCATTGTAAAAGTGAAATCTTGATATAATTGGAAACAATAAAGCAACAAATCCAAGGCAATGAAAATATATATATTTTTTATAGAATTAAATTTGAATCTTTCGTTTATAATTAACATTAATTTCTTAATTACGTAGTACTTCTTTCCTCATTATTTAGCCTAAATAGTTTCTTACTTAGTTTAATTACCTTTTTGTAATGAATGGTGTGATTTATTCTTGTTCTGGTCTTTTTTTTAGTTTTTATATTTATTTACTTATTTTATCTTGCTTTGTTTATCTTTACCATATTCTATATATATGGCTCTTCATATATTTCATATTTTTACGTATACGTATTTTTCTATATTTTGTACTATCATTATTTTGTATTATATGTGGGTATATCAAAGAAACGTCTTCTATCAAATAGGAGTAAAGTTACATTTTACTAAATTTTCATAAATCTCGTATTTTAACGAGATTTTCACGGAATGTTGTTGTTGTTGTTGTTACTAAAATTTAAAATCAAAACAACATTAAACTGATCACTTTAAGAGAAGATCAACCTAGACAACTTGATCTGATACCCTACCTCTTCTTCGTTCATAAATATAAATTGTTGGTTATCACCTTCCAATGGAAAAGAGTTCAACTTCCTTGGAAAAGGAATTTCTAGCCCCGATCCTAATAAAAGGAGTAGCAATCCGATTCAGACAGATCAAATTCTGATTCAACCCAACTCAAATTTTTTAAAAAATTTTAAATATAAATAAAAATCATTGTTTACAAATTAATGTCATTTTCAAACCTAATGCCTAATTTTTAAAATATTAATTTCAAAACGCACCCTAAAGCTATATCAAAATAGACCTGACAATTAATTTTGGGCCGAACTTAGTCAAGTAAGATCAGGCCCAAGCCAGTTTGCCAAGTCTCATAGAAAAGTGGTTCACATGGGCAAAAGTTCAGGACGGTTTGCCAAGTCTAATAAAAATGGTCCACATGGGTATAAGTTGAAGCCAATTTGCCAAGTCTCATGAAAAGTGTCCACATGAGTATCAAGTCTAACAATCAGCTTAGGTTAGAATATCCTGTTTTTGTTAAGGCGTTAATCTGTGCTACTTAATCTTGTTCACGTATTTATGTAACATTTATATAAATGTATAGATAAAATCTAATGAAATAAGATAAGAATTGGATACCGAAAACAAAAGATTCGAACTCATCAGCTTAAGATAAAAAGGATTAAGAAAAAGATTAAAAAACGAATCCAATGTGATCCATTATACAAAGAAAAGTCAACAACTATGAGTAATCCGTGTACAAATCAAGCACTCTTTAACAAACTATTCTTTTATTACATCAATAAATCAAACACTCTTAAGAAACTACACGTATAAGGAAACCCCTAATGGAACTGAATTCCCCACCTCCTCTGCCTCCTCCTCTAGAAGCAAGCATCCAAGACACAGCAGCAACACAAGGCTGCACAACTGCATACATCAAAAAAGGAAAAGAGTTTAATCACAGAACAACCTCCTTAAACCCAAAAATACAAAAGAAAAAGTACAAATATTGAAGCTTACCATCCCTTCCAAAAGCCATCACCCCTGGATTTTGTCTGAACAGGAACAGGGTTTTGAGTGTAGGGTTGATCGTCTTTGGTGGGGTAACCTGCCGGCGGTGGAACTACATATGGTCCGGTTGATGCCGGAGGTGGTGGATATGCTACTGTCAAACATATTTCAAGCCATAAGCATTAGCAGTTGATAATAATCAGAGCTCAGACACTCTTCAATTCTTTAAATTATCGACAGAATGCTAGCTAACTTCTGAGTTTTAACTCTCTTCCATGTTAAATCTAATCAATTCAACACTACCAGAGGATTTCATCAACTATACAACTAACCAAAACAAAGATAAGTTCTAAGATCAAGAATCAGGAAGAAAGTTCTTTACTTGGTGAATGATATTCAACAAGAAACCATCTTTACGATACTGGAACTGAAAAGAAAACAGAAAGTGAGATGAAACTCTTTACCTGTAGCCTGATTCTGACTCATCTTGGGACAAAAAAAACCTTCTGGGAAACCAAAAACAATCCACCAAAAGTTTTAAGAATAGCTAGGAACTTGGAGAAGCCTGGAGAGCTACGTACGTTAAGAGATGAAGAACAATATGATTTCAACAAATGAATAGATCTTGCTCAGAAGTGTAGATATATTTGATGATGCCTAACCTATGCATATATATATATATATATAGTGAGAACTTTAGAGATGAGCCATGTGGGGGGAAGGAGAAGCTGACGCGGCGCGGCATATTAGGTCGGCTACTTATAATAATAATAAAAAAAAAAGCGTAAGAAACGGAACATGGGATGCAAGCATACCGCGTGAATATATATATATTGAAGGATAAAAGAAATAGATTTTTTAATTTAAAAAACCATTTAAAAAAACTCATTTTAATTTCCAAATTTTCAAAAACACTCTTAAATTTTATTTAAAAATGACAATGAAAAATACACAGTAGGAACATTAAACATAAACTAATAAATAATAATATAATAAATTATTGATTTATGTCAAAATTAATTAATTAGGGATTAATTGAAGAATCAAAATAAATTATTATATAAACAATATTTAAGTAGTTCACATTTAATATTTACATCGTATGTATCTCGTTATTATTAGTGATTAAAAAAATTAAATCGATTGAGTCAGATTAATTGTAAAAATCTTGAGCCAGTTAATTTTTTAGTTATGTTAAAACTTTAATTTTTGTAGGCTAATTAATTTTTATAAAGGAAAATAAATAAATTAATTTTTATTTAACAATTTATTTTTAATTAAATTTTAATTTTTATAAATAAAGATAGTCTTTATCAATAATATTTCAAAGTTTTTAATTTTATTGGATTATTAACTGATCTATGATAATCTAATACTTTAAATATCTTGTTTTATCGGTTTAGCTTTTAGTATTATTTTTAAAACATTGGTAATTATGTTTTAATCAAAAAATTTTTAAAAAATGAAAAACTAGAAGTTTCAAAAATTAATAATTTTTCTTATAAGGATAAAAAGATCGATTAATTCAAGGCCGGCCGATTTAATTTTTTTCTCCTACGCAAATGTCATTATCAATTGAGGGGACGTCTTGACAAGTGTCCCACACGTATCATCTCATTATAACTTCGATTCAAACCTCTGTTTATTAGATATTATATACATTGAATCGGCCTTGTTATTGCCAGATTTTAAGGTGAAACAGTTGCAGCTTTTTGGATGGTTGAAACGAAACGAAACGGCTTTCTTCTTGTTTCCACGAGTTTTGGAACTCTGAAAACGAGAGACATACATACTCGTTCAAAGATGAGACCAAAAACATAAATTAAATTAAAGATTTAGATTAATTAAAATAAAATTTAAACTTTGTTTAATTCTATAATTATAGCCTGAATTTTAGACGTGACAATTAATTGTTCAAACTTTTAATTTTTTTCAATTCTAGTTCGGCTTGAATGTTTCCGTTAATTTTACTGACGTTTCTTGTTACGTGTTTCAGAAATATTATTATTAATACACGTAAGTCAAAATTAATACAAGTAATGAAGATTAATAATATGAAATTATTTAATCACATTTTAAAAATAAAAATGGTAATATTAAAAGTTTAAAAGGCTTAATCTATATTAGAGCATCGGTAAAACTGATACACAGTAGATTGAACGAATTTTAAAATTTTTGAAATATAATTAAAGAAGGAGATTATCTTTGCTCATTAATTAATGAAGAAGTTCCGTTAGAAAAAAGAAAATGTTAAATAAAAACTATCTTTTTTAATAACAAGAATTATTAATATAAATTGAACTCAAAAATTAACAAATCTAAAATTTTATTACGATACCGATCAAACTAATTAATCATTGATGATTATGACTCGTTTAAAAATGCAAGATATATTTATTCATTTATTTTTATTTTTATCGTATTAATAAAAAAATTATCAAAAATAACATTTTTATCTATTATAAATAAAATTGTATATTACTAAATCTTTCTAGATCTAGATCTCGTGTGTCAGTAAAACTTTCACCGAATTGTTATTGTAGTACCATATTAGAAAACTTCCTAACAAATAAATAATTTATTAGTATAACTTATTACAAAAGTGATACGAATCTTCGTCTTGAAAGCAAGCAAACAACATCACGCCAGCACATTATGCAAAAGTTTGAACTTAGAAGCTACCTAGAAGAAGAGAAGAAGAAGAAGAAGAAGAGAAGAAGGAGAAGAAGCTGGTCAAACACAAACAGTTTAGTATTATACTATATATTCTTAAAACTGTCTCTTGATATGATCTCCATCTGACCTCATCCTTATAAACAAACCGAATCCAGATGTTTAGGTGCTGCTAGTTACGTAGATGTTAAGTCTTCCTTCCTGTTTAGGAAGCTTTCGATGCATGCTTGCTTTGACCGTGTACTTCAATACAACGTGTAAACTCAGGTGGGAATCCCAGAGGTCTTCTGTTTTCCTTTTCCCCAGAGAAACAGCTCATAACGCGTCAATTCCGTTTTCCCATGTTCTTTTCGTTTTCTTAGCCGGATCACTCAATTTACTAAAATATTTTTTAATTAATTAATTAATTAATTGTTCAATTTTTATAAATTAATTAATTATGATAATTTTTTCACTCATATTTTAACATTTTCAGTTTTGTTCAATTTTTAAACAGTTTTTATGAAAATTTAATATCCATTAAATCTTTTAAATCATAATTTTTTTAATTAATTTAACTTTTCATTTGATTTTTAAAACATTAATTACGAGGTGTAAGCAGTTCAAGGCTCAATTTAGACCTTTATTATATGTAAATAAAATTTAATAAAATAAAGTAAAAACTAGTTAACTGAGATAGATGAACTTGTATATTTGTTTTACAAGGTAAAGGACTAATCCATGGTGGATGGATGATTTCATATATATAGACGCATGATCTGCTTGCCTTTAGTTGATCAACTAAACCATTAAGTCTAAGTTTGACCACTGAATCATTGTTAGGTGTTCATAGGATTCTTGGTTCTATCCTTTGGCCCCCTAGTCCTGAGCCTTAGGCTTTCTAAGTCCTGAAGTGTTTAGCTCATTTCACACTTCTCCTCTTTGTCTAAGTAATAGTTTTGTGAACCATGCTTAAAGCAAGAACTAGCTCACTTTCTTCACTAGTTTTCTAATTTTCAGCTCTCAATCTCTGCTTGGAATATGGAATGTTTCTCCAGAAAGACAAACAATTTGAAGATCACAGAAATGGATAGGAAGTTCCTAACAATCTCTTGTTGTGGGGTTGGAAGTAGTTGATAAGATGTGACAGGATCTTGCAAAATTTATGAAAATTTAATCTGGTGGGTCTCTCCTGTATCTCATTTATGTCCACAAATATCACGTCATTTGGATAATCATCCACCAATAATACAGAGCATTATCAACGAGGCACACGAGTCTTCAACTAACAAATTCATCTCCCTTAGAACAAGCAAGCAAGGATAATGTGGGGTCTGGAAAGTTTACGCAACATTACCATTAACTGATGCAGCAAAACTAAGGGGGCAACACCAAAGACCTCAGCCTGAACAGGTCATTTCACTGGTCATCACTAAGAGAAAGAGTAAGAAAGAATGGAGCCATCATATTAAGCATAAGCAAAACTCTTGAGCATCTGGAAGTCTCATTGATGGAGACCAAAGCACCCATTTCAGAAGGGAGATATTCAAAATTCAACAAAAATACAGAAACAACTAATAAGAGTATGGTATTGCTTTAAGTAACGGTGATGTAACAAGAATTAGTGGATGGATTATTCAAACCTGAAGAATCAAGCAATCAGGTTGGAAGTGCTGTATGTTAAACGAAAACACTCCTCGTGTACAGCTGTAAGCTTACGTATCGGCTGAACTTGTTTGTTGCTTAGCACGTTGCATACAATCATAGTAACTCCTAGTGAAAGGGGTGCATTTGAGGATATCGTTGCTGTAATCCTTGTAGCGGGTTCGACAAGCATGATAATCCGCTAAACAAGGCAAAGGCTTCTGATATAGAAGCTTGAATTCCTTGTCAGGGAAATCCTTGGCTTTCTCTGTTACTTCTGCACCATGTTATCCTCTTTCTTCTGCAACTTCTCCGGAACGTTTTCATTCTCTTGAATAACAGATTGAATTGCATCCAATTCTGTATTAGCAGGTTGCACCGTAGGGTTTAATGGTAGACACAATGGATGTTGAACTAGCTAACCTGGTTGAGCTCCTTTCAGCATTTCAAAATCATCACGAAACTGCCTCTCATTCACTTGATTTTGGGGTTTAGAAGGCTCTCGTGGTATCTTAGTTTTACGTTTCTTTGGTTTCTTCTTTACTTTTTCATGACCATTAACAAGTTGATTGACAAGGTTGCCTCTCATCTCAATCGTAACGTCGCCAATCGTACCAAGTGCATATATGAACACTTGAACTGTCAAGGAACAAGTTGTGTTTATCCATGAGAAAATTAAGCATTCAACTTCTGTTACTCACCGGCAATAACAACCACGCTTAACGAGAGTCTGAAATATGGGGCTAGGACCGAAGTCAACAGGCCAAGCCCAAGTTGATCGGGCCGCGGGTATGACTCTGGCTAGAGTTTTTCAAGCCCAGTCCGACATGAGACCCAACCAAAGGTGACAAATCAATGTCATTTTAAATTTTTTTTAAGAAATTAATAAATAAGGTAGCGTCGGGTCACGTGCTGGTCAGCCCATAGGGCGGGCTCGAGCCTGGCCTAACCCATTGTCATCCTTAAAAGTAAGTACAATAATAAATCAAATCAATTATATTAAGAATATAATTAGGCTAAGTAAGAGACTCTCTGGACTAAATAATTAGTAGGTAAGTACTACATATTATAAAAGAAAAAGTTAATTATAAAACAAAAACTCTAAAGAAAAAAGTCTAAAATATTTAAGAAAATGATAATGAACTTACTGTGAGTGATTCTTTTCGTGTCATGTCTTTAGTAAATTATAACAGAGTCATATTATTCTAGATCACTTCCTCCTAATTCTTCTTAAGCCTTAATCTTTTTTTTTTTTTACAAACTTTAAGTACTATCTTCACTGCATCGTATTGATGTTTCCTTTTAACATGTCTTAACTACCTATGCCTTGTCTCTTCCTTTTAATTTGCAAGCAAAATAAGTTGTTTTAAAGTAATGACAAAACAAAATTGTCACAAAGAGGGAAGAAAAGCAAACTACCTATGCTTTGAAACTATATCATCAGCTTATGAGCATTACTTGTATAAAGAATATGGGTGTATAAGAATTGCAATGCCAAGTGCATGGGAAGGCCCTTTTGTGGTTACTTTAGTTTATGTTTCCAATTTTGCTTTTCAACGGGCTGATTTGTGGTCGGAA
This sequence comes from Erythroxylum guanchezii, assembly GCA_025629825.1. Lineage (NCBI taxonomy): Eukaryota > Viridiplantae > Streptophyta > Magnoliopsida > Malpighiales > Erythroxylaceae > Erythroxylum > Erythroxylum guanchezii. The sequence continues at coordinate 93,300 of JAOTAX010000055.1, read as the reverse complement.
TTGAAGGACTTTCAGACTGGTTTGCATGGTCCATGGATGGTCATCGGTGACTTTAACTGTTGTCTTAACTCGTCGGAAGTTGAGGGAGGAGCGACGTTTTATGGAGGGGCTGGAGGTGAACTCCAACGATTCCTTTGCCACACTGAGTTGGTTGACTTAAGAGGAGGGGGTAGATGGTTTACTTGGGAGGATAAACAAAAAGGGGATATGTTCATTCGGAAGAAACTTGATCGGGCCTTGGTTAATAAGCAGTGGCTTGATGCTTTCCCGCTCAATTCAGCGATGTTTGGGGAACCTAAGCTATCAGATCACGCGTTCATTCTCATCCAGCACCCAGATAATAAAGTTAGGGTTGGTGCACCATTTCGGTTCTTTAATGGCTTACTCCAAGTTGCGGGATTTATGGAGATGCTTGTGTAGGTGTGGCAGACAGATATACCGAGTTACAAAGCTTTTCAATTGATGCAAAAATTGAATATGGCCAAGAGAGTTATCAAGGAATTTAGCAAGACTCGAGCAAGTGATTGTAAGTTGTTGGGGGCCCAATTGGCTGATATCCAGAAGCAATGCTACGTGGAGCCGACTAATGAACAGTTGAGAGTTCTCGAGGCGGATGTTCTGCACAAGTACCAGGCAGCTCTTAAGCTAAATGATTCTATTCTGAAGCAAAAAGCTAGGTAGCACTGGATTAAAGAAGGTGATTGCAATTCCAAGTTTTTTCATGCGGCCATTTTGGCTCGTCGAAATGTCAACACCATCTCTGTTTTGTCCGATGAGGGCGGTAATTCTTTTAGAGGCCACGAAGCAGTGGCTACTCATGTGCGGGAATTCTTTGTGAATTTGATGGGTAGTCCAGTTGAGTCGGGGAGTAGTTTTGGGGTTCGGAATGTACTCGAGTTCTCTCTGAGTCCACATAGGATGGCGAGCTTAGTTGCCCCGGTTTTGGCTTCTCAGGTGAAGGAGGCCTTGTTCCGTCTTAATGCATCCAAAGCGCCTGGTCCGGATGGTTTTTCAGCGGGTTTTTTTCAACATACCTGGAGCATCAATGGTCAGTTGTTCACAGAAGTGGTACTGGAGTTTTTTGCTTCAGGAGATCAACCACACTTATATCTGTTTGATTCCCAAAAAGGAGAGACCGGAGAGGATTTCTGACTATCGTCCAATTTCGTGCTGCAATACGGTGTATAAGGTTATCACTTCTATATTGGCAGGGCGATTAAAGGACATTTTGGCTGACGTTGTTAGTTCTGCTCAAGGGGCGTTTCTTCCTTCCCAAAGTATTGGCGATAACATTCTGTTATTGCAGGAGTTGTTGGGGGAGTATCAGTCCGGTAAGAGGATTCAGAGTTGCGTCTTGAAGACTGATCCTTTTAAAGCCTATGACACAATTGGGTGGGGTTACTTGAGGGATTGCTTGCAGGGGATCGGTTTGCCCGACCAGTTTTGCCATTGGATTATGCAATGTATCCAAACATCCTCGATAAGTGTGCTTATTAATGGGGTTCCTACCAAGCCCTTTCGGATTCGTAGGGGTATTAGGCAAGGGGATCCTTTATCCCCTTACCTTTTCACGCTAGCGATGGAGGATTTTTCAAGGTTACTTAATACTATGGTGCAATGTAATGGGCTTTTTCAGTATCATCATCTCTGTCGGGAACTGAAGTTGTCACACCTTCTGTATGCTGATGATCTGATATTATTATGCAAAGTTGATTCGCATGTGCTTCAAATGATGCTAAGTTTGATAGACACGTTTTCAAGATGGTCGGGCATGACGATGAATTGTCAGAAGAGCAGTATCTACATTTCAAACGATGTTCACAATCGAGAGCAACTGAGTGCTTTGGTGGGGCTGCCACTTCAGAGCCTTCCCTTCCGGTACTTAGGAGTGCCAATCACATTCGGCAAGCCCAGGTATTCTGACTTTCTTCCTCTGTTGGAAAAATTGAAGAAGCGCATAAATGCCTGGCAGAACCAGTTTCTATCCTTTACTGCAAGAGTTAGTTTAATTGTTTCTGTGTTGAATAGTATGCATGCGCATATTATTCTTCCGAAAAGGGTTATCAAAGACATAGAGAGGATTTTGAAGACTTTTCTATAGACAGGTAAACATGATAAATGTAAGGGCGCTAAAGTCAAGTGGAGCGAGATTGTTAAACCCGAGAGGCATGGTGGCTTGGGCATCATTTCGATAACCCAGATGCAACGAGTACTGCTTATGAAACGGATTTGGAGGTTATTTGTGGACAGAGAAGCATTGTGGATTAAGTGGCTCCAGGTCTATCGACTTAAGGGACAGAGTTTCTGGCAAGTACAAGTGAGTTCTGAGTTTTCCTGGATTTTTAAGGGATTGTTGCTAGCTAGAGATTCGGTGTATCCATTTATCAAGTGCAGACTGGGCGACGGTACAGCTGTGAACTTTTGGTTCGATAATTGGCATGCCTCTAGTCCTCTTTGGTTGCGTCAAGACCTGGTTAGATTTCAAATTAGAATCTCCAAGAGGGAATCAGTGGCAGGGGTGGTTCAGGCAAGGGAGAGCTGGAGCAGGTGTAGATATGGACAAGTGCTGGAATTGGACTTGGCTGGGGTACGGCTAAGTAATGCTCTTGATGGGTGGTTGTGGACAGCCAACCAAAATGGGTCTTTTACTTCTCAATCAGCGCAAGCAATTGGACGAGATGGGCTGGCTGTGGTGACATTGGCGAATTTAGTGTGGCAGCAGGTACTTTCTCCTAAAGCGGCATTTTTTGTGTGGTTGACAATGCTGAATCGGTTGCGAACGAAAGATCGATGATTTGGCTCTTTTGATCCTATTTGTGTATTATGTAAATTAGTTAATGAGAGTAGAGATTATTTGTTCTTTGAATGTGTTTACTTGAAATCGGTTTGGAGTAGGATTCTGCTTTTGTTGGGGCGTGTTCCCTCCTCTTATCAGTGGAGTGAGGTGGTGGCAGTCGTTATGCATGAATCTAGTCGATGTCGGATAGATGGTCTATTGTTTAGGACCGTCTTTCATATGGTGATTTATAATCTTTGGAAGGAGAGGAATCATCGGTTGTACAAACATGAAGAGCGCCATAAGTATGAGCTAGAGGATTCCATTGTCAATTTAATTCGGGAGGTTATTATAGCCCAGGGAAAGCAAGAATGTGTAAGTTCAGCTATGAGAGGTCGCTGGAATTTGTAGCAGGTGTGAGCTTTCAGGCTGAGTGGTTTGTGTGGTTGTAACTAATTATTTTCCCGCTGTTGGTTTGTACAGTGTACCTTTTGATTCTTGTTAATATAATTTCTCTTAAAATTCCAAAAAAAGAATAATTTGAGTTGAGAAAACAGAACAGGAATTCCAAAAGATTGTGCAGTGAGTTGCAAGCTTCGTCAAGCTCTCCTCAAATGCTCAAACAAGCCCGAGTTTCACATTAAGAAGCAAACAAGCTAAAAGTTCATGATCCATCTACCAGACAATAAACTCTCCTCTTCAAGTACTGATACAACTTTAATAAGCCACCAACACCGACTAGAATGGAAGATGAGAGATGGCACTACAAGAGCTACATTTACATAATTTCACTGAATTAGAATTAAGATATATTCTTAAAAATGATAGATTGAGTTCAATTTAATGCAAATTCAACATATTAAGTTTGGACCAATTCGAATAAAATAACATCATTTTAGCTTCAGCTTGATCTCGTTGAGCTAAACTCGATCTGTTCAGCCTTCTAATGTAGTTTTCGATAGCCTGGTTTGTCAAGATCTCTCACTCGAAATAACCTGATCCAGGTAATGCAGCATTTCCAGATTTTTCAGGCTCTCAGTATCTCATTTCTTTCATTTTCTGACTTCAGGAAGCTGAATGTTCAAACTCCATCCATGATTCACATCCTGGTAAAACTTTTGTATAATAAGTCTGAATTTATCATTCCTTTGCCTTATGATAGTTCTATTTCTTGAATGGAACGAGGGATGGGATATAAAATAACGTTAAAGAGTGTCACTGTAACACGGTGGTAGTAACCGGTTAGCTCAATGCAAGTTTTCATATTTCACTTCTATATATATATACAATTCTGTGGCATATAATATAAAATGGTGCAGGTAAAGGGCATTCTTTTACCAAAATCTGGGACCAATCTGCTTTACAGAAACAGTTCACACGTCATTCTGCTCCTTCCCTTTTGACTACAGGAGCTAGAGTTTATCTAGATAGGGACACTTGAATGTTAATCAACATCATTAGTATTACAAGCACCTTTTGCTCGTGATGATGACTGCATAACAAAAATAACCTTAAGAATTCAACAAAGAATGATCTACTTCAATGCAGAAGGACCGGATTCTGTCGCCAAAATGCTGCAGTGTGCTTCTCCGAGATTATGAAAACTATCCAGAAGCATGATACACCAGAGATTTCAGGCTGCACACATTGCATCACCACAATAATGACTACCAGCCTGATATTGACCTTTCTGTGCTCAAAGCTGAGGACACTTTGCTGCTTTAGCTACTGCCGTATGGATCATCATTCATCTGTATCAACCACAGCATAAATCATCACTATGAGCTCGATCTCTTAGACTTGCCAAATGTGCAGTTAAACGGAGGAATATGAATTACATATATTATTTTTCACGCAACATCTTAAAAAACGCATTTACTTTACCAAAAGATTATACCTTTACTGAGAAGTTATAAAACTTTTTATTGTTCCAACAATAGCATACCATTGGCTTCCATCCAATATATGCTCATTAGTATTGACAAAGTCAAAATCATAAAAATTGAAAATTCTCCAAATTATCACTTCCAACAAAGAATAAAATGCAACTTCAGAATGAAATGCTCTTTGAATTCAAGCACAATACTTTGGATAATGCTTAAACATTTCAGATGACATAACCGTTTGAAGGGTGGTCGACGTGTACAAAGGAACTTGCAGCAACTATGAGATAGCAGAGAACAAGCATCAGGCCTTTAAAATAGTTTGCCTTCCCATCCTGGCCAAAACCAATCTTTTTTAAAACCAACAAGCGAACATGTAAGGAAATAGTCAAGTTCTACTAAAATCAAATGATGTGCCAATTTTAGCAAACTTGTTTTTCTTCTTTAGGACCTCTTTATTTTTTCTTTCTATTTTTGTTAATATTGACTTTATGCCAAGTTCTATTTCAGCTTGTAACCAAACCATTCTTCTTGGTACTGTAGAATTGAACTGCTTGTACTTGAGAAAAGAAAGCAGAAATGGAGATAACCAAAGGTATATGTATGCCCCTAGATGAAACTAACAGTACACTCATATGTACATGATTTTTTGCTATACTACTTGGTCATACATGAGCTGTTGTACTCTGTAATCATTCCCTAATTATCTCCTAGGATCTCTCCCTTAATTAGCTTAGGATTTGACCAGATTTGTTGTATCTGTAAATGTGTATATATTCTTACAGTCCATGAATAACATTTACAACGTTTTCTCATCCTCTTTATGGTATCAGAGCCTAAAATACTCTAACGAGTTTTTTTTTTGGATCCCTGTTGCCATGGCTCACACAATCAACGTCAACTCCGACTCAACCATCGTCCAATTCAATCCTGCTACCCAGCTTTCAATCAAGCTGACTGGCTCCATCAACTTTGCGACTTGGAAAGCCCAAGTCTCTACCCTGATGAATGGCCACGACCTCTTCGGCCATCTCGACGGCACCAAAATAGCTCCGACCAAAACCATTACCCAAAACAACACCGAAACAATCAACCCGGCCTACCACCTTTGGTTTCGTCAGGACCAATTGATCCAAAATGCTCTCATGATGTCCGTTGATCCCACTCTTGCTTCATCTGTTGCCACTGCTGCCTCAACTCACGCAGCATGGTCGGCACTTCACACAACGTTTGCCAATAAATCGCAAACGCGTATATACAGCCTTCGAGATCAATTGGCTCGTTTACAAAAGGAGTCCAAGTCCGTTGCGACATACCTCCGGGAAATTCGCTCCATCACTGATGAGCTAGCCACTGCCGGAGCTCCAATCACCAATGAGGAACTGGTGGTCAAAGTCTTACCGGTCTTGGGTCAGATTTCAAGGAAATCTCTGCCGCTATTCGATCTCGTGAGTCGGCTATCAGTTATGAGGAACTCACCGAAAAACTTGTTGATCATGAGTTATTCCTCAAACAAGAGGAATCGACCAAGCCAACTAGCTTCGTTATTTACTATGGCCAAACACCTATCTCTTGGTCCTCTAAAAAGCAAAGATCAGTCTCTCGCTCCTCTACC
>JAOTAX010000055.1:55961-86926 GCA_025629825.1 Erythroxylum guanchezii | reverse complement strand
GATCCAGAGTTGGTCCAAAGAAAAGAAGCATGTATATTTAGTATGGGCTTGGGTGTTAGTGTACCCATGACCCATTAAGCCCATATTCTAGAGTATTATATCCTTTTTGTTGAAGTGTTTGAGGGTTGAGAGAAAATATCTAGCCCCAGAGAGTTCTGCGCATCTCCTTCTGCTTCTTTTTCTGCGCGTTGCTCTATCTCATCTATTAAGCTTCTCATAAGAAGATACATGGAATGAGGTCGAGTCGTTGCAACTAAGAGAGGGCCCTTTCACATGTGCGTCTCCATAACTTATTACAAAAGTTAGATATAGTTTATCCATACAGAAAAGTGATACGAATCTTTGTGTTGAACATGCATAGTGTGAACAAAAACGGCGCAGAAAAAGCAGCTCTGACCCCTCTTTGTTTCAGGAAAACTGATGAAAAAGTCCAAACTGAAATGAAAAAGTCCAAACCTTTTGTTCCTCATCAATGCCGTGATTATGACTCTTGCATCTGCAGCTTCTACGTGCTTTCTGCTTTCTTGCTCCCTCCAATTAGATTTCAGTAAGCGTGTTTTTGATTATACGCAAGGTTTTGAAACTTAGGCCAAACGTTGAATCGAAAGTTTTATTAGTTACCGATTTAACAAGTGAATGGATGTGGCGTTATAATTATGTAATAATTATATATAATATCAGTAATATTAAAAAATAAAAAATATACTAAATAATATAAATTTCTATACTTCCATTAGATTTTTTGAAAAAAGGTGGGTTTACTTTTAAAAGAATTAAAAAATACATGAAAAAAAACAAAAAAATAAAAAAAATCATTGAATCAATCGTCAATTGATTCAACCAGTTTCGATTTAACCGGTCAATTACCGGTTCTTACCAGTTCGTACTGGTTCAATTGAAGACTGATTTTACTGGTCAAACTAGTCGAACCGGCCGGCTCGATCTGGATTTCAAAACAGAGGTTACGGGGGATTGATTTCTCTCATCAGTCAAAATTATTCATGTGACATGTTATTGTCATTTTAAACATGGATGACCAACTTGTAAATATTTTGACAATTTGTTGTACTTTTATTATAGAACTTTACAAATGATATTCAATTTGTTAGGAAATAATTATGTAATATATACTCAAATTTTGTAAATATTATTTATACAAAATAGTTAAAAATATAAGAAGCATATGAATACTCAAAACATTTGATTAAAACTATAGAAATGGAAATAACAAAAATACATTCTACTTAAAACATATACTTAATAAGATAAATTACAAATTTTCATTTTTTAATCCATAATGTTGTTTTTCAACGTTCTTTCGTTTTCTTACCAAGAACTATCACTTCAATTTAATATTGTTTGAGAAAAATTAATTTATTTATTAATTAATCAGTTAATTTTTATAAGTTAGTCAATTACGATAATCTTCTTTACTTATATTTTAACATTTTTAATTTTATTTAATCTTTTAATTGTTTTTATAAAGATTTAAAATCTTTTAATTCATAATATTTTTATTTTATTAATTTAATTTTTGATCTGATTTTTAAAACATTATTTATAACTTATAAACAGCTCAGGTTGAACTTTGACTTTTGTTATATGTTAATGAAATTTAATAAAATAGAGTAGAAATTAGTTCACCAAAATAGAATATTTAATCTATGGTGGATGGATAATGTCATATATAGAATATCTATTTTAAAATATTTTTAATTTAAAATAAAATATTTAAAGACAGAAAGATGATAAAATTTTATATAAAAGCCTAGATTTTATGGGAGACTTTAAAAAATAAACAAATGATAATTTATACAAAAAGGATTGAAAACTTTAAAAAAGAATTGACTCAATTTAGTAATTTTAGCTAATATTTTAATTTTTAGAAAATAAAGATGACATTTGAAACTATTAATTGTTTATTTTAAATTAATATTTTCAAATATTTTATTTTTTCTTTTAATTTAATTATTATAATTTTAGTTTTACTTTCAATTTTTTCCATTATTCGAGCATAATTACGTGTAATTCAATACAAACGTTTTATTTATGAGCCCTTTTTCTGAGAGGAAAGGCCCAGACGTCCGAAAATGAGAGGAAAGGACTAGACGGCCGAAAAGGACAGTACAAGACCTCGCAATTCCGAGTCTGACTAGAAAAAATAGGACTTACTGGTCCAGAAAAGCGACGCTGTGACGTAATGATGATGATTGGTTTGAAAAAAGGAAAGCTCTTTTGTCTGATTATCTCAGCCTTTTCTTGACGAGAATAGAATCGGTAAAAGGAGTCCATATTTTTTGTCTAACATTAACATGAATTATTGTGTCTAATAAATTTTAGCTATTTATTTGTATAAGTTTTATATGGATATTGCGTGAGTTTCATAAAATAAATGACTGAGATTCTATGAAACAGAATAAAACAAAATAATATTAAACAGAGAATTTAGATTTCAGTCAAAGTGTCCTATCTGCTCCGTCAATAATCAGATTATGAACATATACACAAGTAAATAGGTTTAATCCTATTAAATTCATGTCATTAATCAATTTTTAAAAGTTTATAAACCTAAAATCATCATGTTTATGTGATTTGAGTATTGAAATTATACTAAATTTACAAAAACACGGTTTCTCTTCCAGTTGAATTAGAATATTTTACTTACACAAATGTTTTTCTTACCCCACCTTTGTCCTTTTCTCTTTCTTGACATATTATTGGATGAATTTGGATCATCTCCGCCGCCATAGCTATTACCATGATTAGAAGCTCAGAGATACGCTGTTTACTGATAAGGAAACTACGATTCCTGATAAGGGTAAATTCTCAAATTCATTCTCAGGTTTAGTGATGTCCAAACAAGAAGAAGAAAGAGGATTAAAGAAAGCAAAAGAAGATTATTTAATAATCTGCATCAATAGATATAATAACAACAACTAATACCAGAAGCTTGAAGAACATGATCATATACATCTCAGAAATCTCACTGGAAAGTAAGAACCTGATTCTTAAGTACAAAGCGCGCGAGCCTAGTATGTTGATCTATTATTCCCATAGAAAGAAGAAAAGAGTAACAGACAGATCATTCATCTTCTTTAATTGAAACCACCTCGAAACCAAGTGTACGTCAACTGGGTACTTCTATCCATTTTGGCGCTGTGAAGAATAACAACCAACTGCAGACAGCAAGATATTCCTCCTGACTTGGGAACGTGGCAACGGGTGGTTGCAGAAGGAACCAGAGGTGGTACGTCGGACGTTGTCGCCGGAAATTTGGCTGCCGGTGCCGGTGCCAGTGGCTGGCTCCCTCATTTCTTCCCTATACATACAACATGTGCTTCACATAAATACTATTTATAGCGAAAATTTAATATGTCGACATGTTAGAGTCATACTTGCAACAGTGATGTTTTGGGCACAAAACAACTAATGCATGAAATTTTTTTACCACCAATTTTTAAATTGAAAAATATTAGATTCATATGTTAGTAAAAATTAAAAAAATTGAAGTACAAAAAATACACTCAAATATTTTAAAGATATTTATAAATATAATAATTTAAAATTGTAAATTTAAAAAGAAAACTATTTAGCTTCTAAAATTAAAAGTTAATGTTAACTTCCTAGATAATATAGTTAATAAAGGAAATTATTTATTAGTTAATATTAACTTTTTTTTTCGGAAAACTAAAACTTTACTAACTTTTAAATAATAAATATTGCTAAAATGCATTAAAAATGGCCGTGATGTTGTGGACAGAACTCCTTTTCCTACAACTTTCCCAAGCATGTTTGGTTGAAAGAACAAACATGTTGGGACCACGTTATCCTAAGATTAACTTAGGATAACGTGGTCCCAAATTGTCAATTGCCAGCAACCTTTGGAGTCTTGTCGGAAGCGTGTACTGCATGCTTGGCGCGTGCGACTCCTTTTTCCTGCAACTTTGCCAAGCAGGGTTACTTCTCTTGACCAAATTGTCAATTGCCACGAAGTTTTGTAGTCTTGTGGGGAGCGTGTACTGCATATTTGCCGCATGCGACACACACGCCAATCACGAGCCAACACATAAGTGATTCCATGCATAACTAGGATTTTTTGAAATTTTAACTTAAAATTTGAATTTTAAAATAAAATATATTTAATTTCATTCTATTATTAATCGTCATATCAAACATAGCTTTTATGTACTCAAATTCATCTCAACCATCATTGCTTGATTGATTGTGGAAGGATAATGATAATCTAGAAGGAAGCATAAAAGTTGCTGTTTAAAGCTATGTATATATACTAGTTTTTCTATTGCATCTAATGTGTATTTGCATTAGAGTCATGTATATTCACTTAACAACAGACGGGGAGGCCGTACTTACAGAATGGCATAGTACCAACCTTACTCAGACAAGAACACAAGAAGTCAAGAAGGATAAGGGAGGTGGTGTTCTTGGATTAAAATATATTTTAATTAAAATATAATTAATTGATTAAAATATAATTATTTAGTTAATTATAATGTAATTAATTAAAATATAATCTATTAATTATTTAAAATATAACCAATTTTTATTTCTCAATATTTTTAACAAACCAACCAATATCAATAGTAATGTTAATTATTCATTCCTCTTAATCAACCGTTATAATTATAATGGTTATATCCATTCCAATTCTTCACCATATTCATTTTCATTTCTATTACTATTTCTTTATGTAAACTAACAACCCCTAATACGCAACTTATAAGGTCAAAAGCAAGCAAATCAGATGTAAATGGGAATAGTAATCACCATTTTCTTATCAGTCTTTGAAACAATGAGCAATGAAAGAGAAAAAATGAGGTCTGATCTGATCTGATTTTTTAAGCGCAAATTGGTACTGAACACAAGACCAAATTTGAAACTCTTCGTGATGTTGAACGAATCTGATGGGATCTACAGTTCTGCTGTTGCTTATATGATGAGCTCAAACGGTTTTTAAAAAAAAACCAGATGGATACAGATTTCGTTTACATGTTTTGACACTTGGAAATTGGTAATTACTTTGCTAAGTACACTGACATTTGAGTTCAAACTTCAATTTTTTATAAAGGGTAACAAATTATATTTTTTTTTACAGTTTTTCTAGTTAAAAAATAACAATAACAGATATGTTTAAATAAATCAAATATTACGACTAACAACAAAAAATATGCACACATCATATGTACATCAAAAGGAATTGGCATATAAAAAATATTAAACAAAATTAAAGCAGACTTCGAGTCCAGTGCAGACCTTTGATAATCTGAGACTTTTGAAGTAGCAGCATTACTCTGCCTTACATGATCAGCAGAATCATAAGTATTAGCAGGAGGAAACGCGATTCTTCTTGGATTGTGTCTTCAAGTTGATGACTATCATAACATGTATGCAAGTAAGCAACAAGCCCAGGAGGTAGAAGTCCAAAGTCCAGAGCTGGTTGGTAAGAGTCCACCCAAAGGGCAACAAGCCGTCAACTAACCTCCCCCCGGTCACCAGCAGGAAGGAAGAAGGCTTGCAATAAGTGCCTCAACAAAGCGCCATCGCGAAGAGCAGCATCACGCATGGACTCTGCAGCAATTGCATCTTCTTCTGTATTGTTATTCATCAACTTACTTCATAGTTTTCTGGACGTCTTTCGATGAGTGAAACACTGGTTAGAATCAGTTGACGAGGATAAACACCCCAACCACAGATTTGGCAGTTTTGGTATGAATAACAATATCAGGAGAGATAATGTGACAGAGTTAAATGAGTGAACAACATGAAAAAAGAAAACAGCAACTTCATGTCCTTAGAACAAGGTCAAATAACTCACTATTAAACATATCATCCCTACCAAATTCGAGACGATTGCAGAATTTTTGGTCCCGGCAGCAGCTTGGAAAGCTTTAGACTTTCTTCCATACAAAGGGCACAGAACAAAACCTCCATGATCACTACTGCTCTTCTTTACAATAAGGATCAGAAAGGAGAACAATAGCAGGTGAATTCATGTCTCTAAAATCCAAACACAAACGAAGGTCTCCGGATTTCAAATCAACCAATTCAACACCAACATAAGTAACCTTCAATTTCTGCACCAGAAATCCAAAAGCTACTCGATCACATATCACATCCACATTAAACCAATTCAAACCCAAATACAAAATAAAGGACTTACAAATGGAGCCCACTAGCCGCTGAGCCTCCTGAGATGGAGCATGGGGAACTCGGCGAGGGCACTGAGTCGATTCCACCGAACTCGATGCAACTCAGTCAAAATACTAGCCCTGAACTTGGAAGAGAACTTAACTGCTTTAAATTTACCCTTCCCATCCGTCCTAACACTGATATTAAACTCAGAAGTCGTCTCGTCACGACCAATGACTGGAGAAGCCCCCTCGAAATCAGAGGCCGCATGATAAGAATTAGTAACAGAGAGGGTAATGGGGTCGAGGGTGACAATGGAAACAGTAGAAATACAAAGAATCCGCTTGTAACGTCGGCGGCGCCAGGAGTGTTTGACGACGAGGTAGCGAGCGAGGTACTGGGGCTCCTCCATGGAACTGGAGGGGTGGTCCATCGTGGAATATGGAGAGGGGGAGGGTACCCATATAAGGCTTTAAATGGAATGACTTTAGTAGAAGTGTGATAGGCGGTGTTATACCACCGTTCTGCCAATGGTAGCCACTTCACCCAATTCTTAGGGGCTCGCTTGTCATACACCGAAGATACATTTCCAAGCAGCGATTAACCACCTCAATTTGATCATCCGATTGCTGGTGATAGGCAGTAGAATAGTGCAACTCAACCCCTTGTAATGAGAACAGCTCCCTCCAAAAATTGCTTTGAAAAGTAGGGTCCTGTCACTGATGATGGCTGCTGGCATACCATGCAGCTTAAAGACATTGTCTAAGTACACTTGTACCACTTCTTTGGCTGTATAAGGATGGGATAAAGCCAGAAAATGAGCATACTTGCTCAATCTGTCAACTACAACTAGTATAACTTCCTTGCCTCCAGACTTGGGCAGTCCCTCCACAAAGTCCATAGTAATGTCATTGAACACTGACTCAGGAACAAGATTCGGTTGTAAGAGTCCAGCTTCTGCAACATTTTCTGGTTTATTCTTCTGGCGCACTTCACACTGCCTAATGAATTGTCTTAGCATTTTCTGCTGCCCTTTCCAGCAAAATAATGATTTCAGCGTTTTAGCAGTGGCTTGCATGTCCGAATGCCCTCCAATAGATGAATTATGATACAAGCCCATAATCTGATTTTGCGGCATCTTATCCAACCCGACCACAAATTTACCCTTCCTGGTTAACAGGTTATCCTTCCATTGGAAGGAGGGGTGAGACAGAGGATCTTTTTCCAATTGAGAAATCAATTGTTGAATCTGTTCATCATTAGCTCAAGAAGCCTTAATGCACTCCAATAAATCAGTAAAAGCAGTGGAAATAGTCATAGACAATAACTTAGAGCCAGATACTCTTGATAGAGCATCAGCAGCAATGTTCTCCTTTCCTTTCCTGCAGACGATTTCATAATCCTAGCCCAATAACTTGGCCAGCCATACCTGTTGACTCTCAGATGACAGATTTTGATCAAATAGGTATTTGAGACTACTATGATCAGTCTTAATTTTAAAATGCCTCCCTTCCAAGTAGTGCCTGCAATTGCCAACCGCTTGCAAAACTGCTAGCATCTCTTTTTCATACACCGATAAACATTGGTGCTTAGGACCCAAAGCTTTACTCATATAGGCAATAGGATGACCAGCCTGCATTAATACTGCACCAATTCCTGTACTGGAAGCATCGGTTTCTATCACAAATTCCTGTGATAAGTCAGGTAGCGCCAAAATAGGAGAAGTAGTTGGAGCTTCCTTGAGCTGCTGAAAAGCCCTATCTGCTTCAGTGTCCCATGAAACAAATTGATGTCGTATATAGAATTATAGACACACGACCTGACCTGCTTGCCTTTAGTTGATCAGCTAAACCACTAAGTCTGAGTTTGACCACTGAATCATTATTAGGTGCTCATCGGATTCTAGGTTCTATTCTTAGGGCCCCCTAGTCCTGAGCCTTAGGCTTTCTATTTTCTGAAGTGTTTAGCTCATTTCACACTTCTCCTCTTTGTCTGGTAACAGTTTTGTGAACCATGCTTAAAGCAAGAACTAGCTCACTTTCTTCACTAGTTTTTTAATTTTCAGCTCTCAATCTCTGCTTGGAATATGGAATGTTTCTCCAGAAAGACAATCAATTTGAAGATCACAGAATTGGATAGGAAATTCCTAACAATCTCTTGTTGTGGGGTTGGAAAGGAGTTGACAAGATCTGACAGGATAACTTACAAAATTTATGAAAATTTAATCTGATGGGTCTCTCCTTATTTATGTCCACAAATATCACATCATTTGGATAATCATCCACCAATAATACAGAGCATTATCAACGAGGCACACGAGTCTTCAACTAACAAATTCATCTCCCTTAGAATAAGCAAGAAAGGATAATGTGGGGTCTGGAAAGGTTACGCAACATTACCATTAACTGATACAGCAAAACCAAGGGGACAACACCAAAGACCTCATCCTGAACAGGTCATTTCACTGGTCATCACTAAGAGAAAGCATAAGAAAGAATGAAGCCAACATATTAAGCATAAGCAAAACTCTTGAGCATCTGGAAGTCTCATTGATGGAGACCAAAGCACCCATTTCAGAAGGGAGATATTCAATATTCAACAAAAATACAGAAACAAATGATAAGAGCATGGTATTGCTTTAAGTAACGGTGATGTAACAAGAATTAGGGGGTGGGTTATTCAAACCTGAAGAATCAAGCAATCAGGTTGGAAGTGCTGTATGTTAAACGAAAACGCTCCTCGTGTAAAGCTGTAAGCTTACATATCGGCTGAACTTGTTTGTTGCTTAGCACGTTGAATACAATCATAGTAACTCCTAGTGAAAGGGGTGCATTTGAGGATATCGTTGCTGTAATCCTTGTAGCAGGTTCGACAAGCATGATAGTCAGCTAAACAAGGCAAAGGCTTCTGATATGGAAGCTTGAATTCCTTGTCAGGGAGATCCTTGGCTTTCTCTGTTACTTCTGCACCATGTTATCCTCTTGCTTCTGCAACTTCTCCGGAACTTTTTCACTCTCTTGAGTAACAGATTGAATTGCATCCAATTCTGTATTAGCAGGTTGCACGGTAGGGTTTAATGGTAGATACAATGGATGTTGAACTAGCTAACCTGGTTGAGCTCCTTTCAGCATTTGAAAATCATCACGAAACTGCCTCTCATTCACTTGATTTCGCTAGAAGGCTCTCTTGGTATCTTAATTAGTTTTACTTTTCTTTGGTTTCTTCTTTACTTTTTCCTGACCATTAACAAGCTGATTGACAAGGTTGCCTCTCATCTCAATCGTAACATCGCCCATCGTACCAAGTGCATCTATGAACACTTGAACTGTCAAGGAACAAGTTGTGTTAATCCATGAGAAAATTAAGCATTCAACTTCTGATACTCACTGAAATATGGGGTACGGAGAGGTCCAATACTACTTAATCTTATACACCTACAATACAAAATAATGATATTACAAAAATATGAATAAATACTTATAATCAAACCACCCCTCAAAAAAAAATACTTATAATCAAACTAAAAAAAAAGATTAGGGATGACAATCCAGCTCAGGTCAAGCCTGGTTTGAAGTCAACAGGTCAAGCTTGGATTAATCGGGCCGCGGGTTGGACTCTGGTTAGGATTGTCCAAGTTTAGCCCGACACGAGACCCGACCAAAAGTCAATACGATATCATTTTTTAATTTTTCTAAGAAATTAATAAATCAGGTAGGGTCCGGTCAAGTGCTGGTCAGCTCATAGAGTAGGCTCGGGCTTAGCCCATTACCATCCCTAAAAGACAAGTACAATAATAAATCAAATCAACTATGTCAAGAATATAATTAGGATAAGTAAGAGACTCTCTAGACTAAATAATTAGGAGATAAGTACTACATATTAAAAAAGAAAAAGTTATATATAAAAAGAAAACTCTAAAGGAAAAAGTCTTAACATATTTAAGAAAACGAGAATGAACTTACTATGAGTGATCCTTTTCGTATCATGTCCTCAGCAAGTTATAACAGAGTCATATCATTCTAGATCACTTCCTCCCAATTTTTCTTAAGCCTTCTTTTTTTCTTCTTACAAACTTTAAGTACTATTTTCTCACATATTTTCACTGCATCGTACTAATGTTGATGTTTCTTTTTAACATGTCTTAATCACCTATTTCTGGTCTCTTTCAAATTTTTATTAATACTAGTCATCTTTTAATTTATATCTTATCATTATTCACCATGCAAGCAAAATAGGTTGTTCTAAAATAATGACATAAACAAAATTGTCACAAAGAGAGAAGAAAAGCAAACTATCTATGCTTTGAAACTATATCATCAGCTTATGAGCAAGTATAAAGAATATGGATGTTGAGAAAACAGAACAGGAATTCCAAAAGATTGTGCAGTGAGTTGCAAGCTTCATCAAGCTCTCTTCAAATGCTCAAACAACCCCGAGTTTCACATTAAGAAGCAAACAAGGCTAAAAGTTTATGATCCATCTACCAGACAGTATACTCTCCTCTTAAGTACTGATACAACTTTAATAAGCCATCAACACCCACTAGAATGGCAGATGAGAGATGGCACTACAAGAGCTACATTTACATAATTTCACTGAATTAGAATTAAGATATATTCTTAAAAATGGTAGATTGAGTTCAGTTTAATGCAAATTCAACATATTAAGTTTCGACCAATTTGAATAAAATAACATCATTTTAGCTTCAACTTGATCTCGGTTGAGCTAAACTCGATTTGTTCAGCCTTCTAATGTAGTTTCTGATAACCTGTCTTGTCAAGGTCTCTCACTTGAAATAACCTGATCCAAGTAATGCAGCATTTCCAGATTTTTCAGGCTCTCAGTATCTCATTTCTGTCATTTTCTGACTTCAGGAAGCTGAATGTTCAAACTCCATCTATGATTCACATCCTGGTAAAACTTTTGTATAATAAATCTGAATTTATCATTCGTTTGCATTATGATAGTTCTATTTCTTGAATGGAAAATAACATTAAGAGTGTCACGGGAACACATGGTCGTAACCGGATCGAGCCTGTTTATCCCTGAGCTCAATGCAAGTTTTCATATTTCACTTCTATAGATATACAATTCTGTGGCATATAATATAAAATGATGCAGGTAAAGGGCATTTTTTTTCCAAAATCTGGGACCAATCTGCTTTACAGAAACAGTTCACATGTCATTCTGCTCCTTCCCTTTTGACTACAGGAGCAAGAGTTCGTCTAGATAGGGACCCTTGAATGCTAATCAACATCATTAGTATTACAAGCACCTTTTGCTCGTGATGATGACTGCATAACAAAAATAACCTTAAGAATTCAACAAAGAATGATCTACTTCAATGCAGAAGGACCGGATTCTGTCGCCAAAATGCTGCAGTGTGCTTCTCCGAGATTATGAAAACTATCCAGAAGCATGATACACCAGAGATTTCAGGCTGCACACATTGCATCACCACAATAATTACTACCAGCCTGATATTGACCTTTCTGTGCACAAAGCTAAGGACACTTTGCTGCTTTAGCTACTGCCTTAAGGATCATCATTCATCTGTATCAACCACAACATAAATCATCACTATGAGCTCGAGCAATGTGCAGTTAAACGGAAGAATATGAATTACATATATTATTTTTTACGCAATATCTTAAAAAACGCATTTACTTTACCAAAAGATTATACCTTTACTGAGAAGTTATAAAACTTTTGATTGTTTCAACAATAGCATACCATTGGCTTCCATCCAATATATGCTCATTAGTATTGACAAAGTCAAAATCATAAAAATTGAAAATTCTCCAAATTATCACTTCCAACAAAGAATAAAATGCAACTTCAGAATGAAATGCTCTTTGAATTCAAGCACAATACTTTGGATAATGCTTAAACATTTCAGATGACATAACCGTTTGAAGGGTGGTCGACGTGTACAAAGGAACTTGCAGCAACTATGAGATAGCAGAGAACAAGCATCAGGCCTTTAAAATAGTTTGCCTTCCCATCCTGGCCAAAACCAATGTTTTTTAAAACCAATAAGTGAACATGTAAGGAAATAGTCAAGTTCTACTAAGACATCAAGCGACAAAATCAAATGATGTGCCAATTTTAGCAAACTTGTTTTTCTTCTTTAGGACCTCTTTATTTTTTCTTTTTTCGTTAATATTGACTTTATGCCAACTTCTATCTCAGCTTGTAACCAAACCGTTCTTCTTGGTACTGTAGAATTCAACTACTTGTACTTGAGAAAAGAAAGCAGAAATGGAGATAACCAAAGGTATATGTATGCCCCTAGATGAAACCATTCTTTCTTTTGGTAGTAAAGAATCCATAAGAAATACGATATGCAAGAGAGAGCATGTAAAAAATTTTATGCCCTCTGAGCACTGTCTGAGACCGTCAAAAAAGGTACATCTTTGAGGATAGCATCACCTTTTATGCTATAACCTTACAATAGCATAACTTTCCAAGCATATCCAGTAGATGTAAATTCTTTTAGATGTATAAAGACATGCATAAATTAGATACATGTGTATGTACTATTCTGACAGGTAAAATGCAAACTTGAAAGTTTCTGCAATTCTGTGATGCACAGTAAAGGATTTTTTTTTTTTAACAAACAAGAAAGGAAAAAGGATAAACAGACACAATTACAAACCTGCAACATAAATGCCACCACTAGAACTGTTATAAACAGGGTAGCAGTCTCAAAGAGTTGAAAGTTCAAGTCCATCGGTCTTCCCATGATCCATCCGACAACGACGCAAAACGGAATCTTGAAGTCACAAGGGAAGAAAATTCTTTAGCTTATTGAAGACAATAACCTTTTACCTCTGAAAATACTTTTATTCCAAAAGTACAGACTATTGGTTATTCCACAGCAAGCAAATCGTAACCATATTGTCCTAATATTGAAAGTTGATCAAAATTTTGAAGAACTAACCACAAACATTGATATCTGGGTACAAGATCCTATGGCAACCCCAAGTGCAATGTCCTGAAAAATAAATTATAGTTCATACTTGTTTAAACAGATATCACATAAGCACCATGACCATGAATAATAGAAGAAATTTAACATTAGCAGCAAAAATATTATCACAGCACTGACAAGCTTATCCTTTGTGGCAAACATGATTGCGCTTGCATGCTCAGCAGCATTTCCTACAATTGGAAGGAGAATCACACTGATGAAAGACACAGGCAAGTTCCACGAGTCGGATGCTCCCTGAAAAGAGAGTAGTAATTCGTATCAACTTTTACCACATTGAGGTAACATAGTAATTACGTTCAATAGGAATGATTCAATTATGGTACCATTTCTTTTTTTATTTTTCTTGTGTTATTTTCAGGAGGGTGGTAGTCTACTTTAGAACTATTGAACTTGAAAGTTTCATTTCGTTGCATTTCATTTTCCAAATAGTTTTGATATATCTTAATCATGAATACAAAAAAGGAGGATCATTCCTAGAAAAGAAACAATTTCATAGTGGATGATACCTGGATGGTGTCCACAAGATAACCAGACAGTACAGAGATGCACAAAGTTAAAATTGCTAGCCAAAGGACTGATTCCCAGTAAGTTAATTCAGGTGCATCTTCTTCAGAAAGATCGTCTTCACGATTGTCTCTTCCCTGCGCAAGTTGTATGAAGTTTATACTTCCAAACCAAGATGTTAAGTACGACAAATGGAATCCTAATGGCCCCAACAAAAGAAAAACAGCAGCCAAGCTGAGTCATGAACAAGGTATCAGATGATTTCACTAAGGCATAGCCCTACAATTTCTTATGATTTATAAATTTTATTAAAAATAAGGAATCTTTTAGAACTTTTACATTATGTTAACATAACTTTTAGTTTTCTTCTCTAAAAATAAACCTCCAAATAACTCTCATTTATAGTAATTACATCACACCATGAGTAAAAGTTTTATGATTTTCACTAGTCCAACCTACAACTATTTTAAGACAACTTCATACTTGAAATTATTCGTAGATAGATATGAGCTAGATGTATGGTTTGTTTCTTGCTTCATATTTGCCAAGACACCATTCGACAAACTTTAAATCAAAAAGCTAAACTCTCATGCTAAGTCTGGACAGACAAACACTAGAATGAAGTCCTGCAACTCACAATACAAATCTTGAGGGGTTTTAAGTTGAAAAGTAATAAAATAAAATACCTCATCGTTCACAGGAATATACATATCATGAGGGGTTTTGAGTTGAAAGAACAGGTAACTTCCATACGCGACTAGCATTACACAGCTACTAAATCTTGAAAGAGCCAACTCTGACTTTCCAAATTGAATTTCTGTATGTGTAAAGTGAAGCACAGCAGGAAACATTATCCCCATTACAGCCATCAAAAGCAACCCAGAGTTCACAAGAGCAGCTGCCTGACGCAATGACAATCCCACTTCAATATGAACTGAGACATAAGAGAATGATAGGAAAGGAAAACAGCCACTTCATCCTTAATCTGGTCAAATATTGGGGACATACCTTGCTAAAATGCTGAATCCTTTTATAAACTATCCCTCCAGCAAAGAAAGAAAACCCAAGAACCAAGAGCATATTTGACAAGATGGAGCCCAGTAAAGATTGTTGAACTACCCTTATCATTCCAATCTTCAATGCATAAATAGATATGATCATTTCTGTTGCATTTCCAAAAGTGGCATTCAAGAGACCTCCAACTGCAATTTCCATTAAAAAGGAAACAAGAACCAAATAAACCAGATGAAAAAGATAATAAGAAGACATAAATATAAGTTAATTACTTATGCACAACTATTATCATAGCTTCAACTAGTACCCAAATCACACCTTTAGTATTAAATTAGTAAAATACCTGTTGGTCCAGTGTACATTGCAAGCTGCCTGCTCCACAAATATTGATAAGTTTAGCATTGTGCAAAATAGAATAAATGTCAAAATCAACTTAATTGTCGACCATTTTTAAGACGAGAAGTGAATGCTTACTCAGTTGTGTAACCCAAACGCTCTGCCAAAGCAGTGATGCCTAGTAAGCTAAGGAAGAATACCCATCCCTATTCATAAAAATCATAGTAAATATAGGGAAATCAGTGTAACAAGCTGGAGATTAAACTAAAAAAGTGGCAAAGAAACAGCAATCATTCGACAATTGGCTACGTTTCATCAGAAAAGTAACGCATTTTCTTTGGACTAACTATCTATAATAGAAATGGAACTCAAGACAATCCGGGGGATGTACTTAGTTCTTACATTGCTCTGTGCAAAATGGTGCACCAACATTGCTAAGGGACCAAAAGGTAGCAACATGTTAATCTTTGCTGTCATCAAGACGAAGTATATACTTCTTAGAGGGCTCATCTTTAACCTGATAAAAATCCTGAACTTGCCAACATCTGCAGGAAGACCCGCAGTATGTAACTCGGAATCAAAAGGATGAACTTTAGTTCCTGCCGGTGATGTGCTAAAAGGGATTTCCTCATCAGATTCCATCTCCACCTTTTCCACTGGTTCAATCTGCGTATAGATGAAATTGGTTGATCAAAAGAGTCTTAAAACTCCTCTCAAGATTTCCATTTTTTCAGTTGCAATTGATAAAATGGGAAGATCATTAAAGAACGGAAACGATTCATCAACAGATTCTCCGTCATTCCGTTACTAATTGGAGAACTTCATCAGGAGGTTCAGCAGTAGACATTAGTCCATTTCCACCAAGTGCAGTAAACAAAAATGTTTGCTAAAACAACGTCAAGATCTTACACATACTTTGAAACATCACAATCCAAAAGCGATCACACATCTATAGTTCTACAAGGCATACCATTAATCACAGTTCTGAATCTTCAAAAAACAAGAAAAGGGGCACTCTTGGTGATGCTAAAGGCGGGACCTTTTCTCCTGATTCTGGTCAGATTCTTGCTAGTGAAGAAATACCCTTTTCAGAACCCGTTAAAACCAACTACTTGTCATCGGATCTCGGTAGTTTCACATCCTCGTCGTAAATAAAATGTGGATTCGTGACTCTGTAAAACTTATGGAAGCAAAATGGAGACCAGAGTACCTCGTGGCCGGCGACAGACCAAATGAAACTTCCGAGAAGCAGCGCATGCCTTGCATTATTTTAAACGTTCAAGTTATGGTAAACGTACACATGTAGTTGGACTTTTAGTGTTACGAATACGAAAATGACAAGATGTTTGACCGTTGAATTAGACTACAACGTGCAGCCATTCGTGTCCGTTTAAGTTTCAAACTTACCAAAGTTTCTTACGAGTGACAATAGCCTTTTTGTTAGTTAAAGTGTGTTCCCACGTCGTGGGAACTAGTAATAACTAATAACAAAGTATAATAATGTATATATTCACTTTATAACTGTATTTTGCATTAGTGTGTTAAAGTATTTAAGAAATTTCCTGTGTTCTCTTTTTGTTTTTTTTAATGTTTTAAAAAATTGACGGAAAGTTACACCGATAAAAGAAGAAGTTTAAGGTTTAAAAAATTCAACGTATATTAAATCATTATAAAAATGATTAAATTTTAAATATTAAAGAATTTGATATATGATTAAAAATATTATAATTCTTTATGGAAACATTTAAATTTTAACTAAAAAAGTTTTTAAATAAAAAATAATTAATTTATACTTACAGTTTATAAAAACTTATTATTTTACACAAAATTGGCCAATTGATTTATAAATTAATTAGTTTTTGATGATAAGAGTTATTAAAATAAATCAAACTGAAAAAATTGTAACGATTCAAAGTTTTTACAGTAGAACCGGCCGAATTAGTGGAGTTTTTTAGTCATTAATAATTTGTTATGTTTCTCTTTTTTTATATACTAAACATTGTTGCATTTGATGCCCATGTGATCACTTTTTATACTCAATTGAAAATATATAAAGAATTGGAAATGATTTTACATTAATATATGTTAAGATTTAGTACTTTAATGAGTCTAAATTATTTTCAGAATACATGCAATATTAGATATCTTCTAAACCTATAATTTCTAAATGGAATTACCTATTTATTGGGTAAAGAAGTAGTTTAAGAAATGTTAGAAAATTTTTTGTATGTTTAAAATTTCAATAAAAATTCTTTTAATTTTTATTTTTTAAAGTTGTTATTTTAAACTTCGGTTTAAAATAAAAAATGCAATATAAACACCTAGATAATAATAAATAAAATTATTTTTAGTGTGTTTATAAAAAGTGATGGCACAATGGGCCGAGTCAGGCTGACTCGTGTCAAGCCCAAGCTTAGCTTTAAGAGCTTCTGCTCCAATCCAAGACAACTAGTCCTAAGCTCGAGCTTAAGACCAAGTAGCTTGGTCTAACTTGATTTTTTTTAGTATCTATCAATTTTCAACTTCGTTAATAAGCATTAAAATATTATTAAAATTTAAATTTTATTAAAATTTAAATATTTCAAACTCAACATTTTAAAATTATAGGGGTGTAATATGTGAATTAGCACTACAATGCACCGAAAAAATCTTAATTTATCCAAAATAAATCATGCCATTTTAGAAGGAAAAACAAAGGCATTGATTGCATGAAACTTGTTTTCAAGTGCTCCCTTTTATGCCTATAATGTTATAATGCATACTAATAAATATACAATTTCTTATTATTTTATTATATATAATAACCATAATTTATAATAAATTAAATTATTATAAATAAAAATATCTAACTCATTTGGCCGGTTCAATCGTAAAAATTTTGAATTAGCTAATTTTTTTTAATTTTCTTTAATAATTTTTGTTAATTGTTATATAATCAATCGGTTTAAATTAATAAATTATTATAAATCAAAATAAATATATATTTTTTCATTTAACAAATTTTATATTAAACTTTAAATTCTTCAACATATAAATATAATTTTTTTAATTATATTTTAAATTTTGTAATTTTATTCAATTTTTAATCAATTTTACAAAAATTTCAAACTTTTTATTTTACTTGATTTGATTTTTAAAATATTTATTATTATTATTATTATTATTATTATATATAACGATAACAATTCTTGAAAATATCTTAAACTGAAAGGTTAACCATACAAAGGACAAACCGATTATCGCTTACAGTACGATATGTCTTCTTTGGATTAGTGAAGCAGAGACTTCATGTCTTATCTATTCAAGACAAAACAAGAAGCTCGTCATATCCGATCCTTAACTGAAGACTCACCAGTTATCAAGCTTCAATTACCAACGAGCTTAATCTCCACAAGTTGTTCTCTTCCTCTCTAGCTTTCATCTGGGGTACCTTGTTTCTATTCTTTCACTTATTCTTTTGAAGTATTGTATTCGTTTTTATCCTGATCAAAGATATGTACTTCTTCCCTTTCCTTGTTTGCTCAACTGGGATTCTCCAAAGTTTTGTTTTTGACTTTCCTATTAGAATCTGAACTGTAAGTATGATTCTGGGTATTCTTAATCATTGACTCCAAACTTGAAGTTTTTTCTTGGGCTTGTTTTATGTGTTTTACCTTTTTTTTTTTATTGCTGCTGACCTATGTATTTTATCTTATGCTTTGCTTGGATGCTAAGAAAATGACAGGAAATGTAGGAAAAGAATAGTTCAATTGCTTCTTTGTCGAGATTAGGTTTGATTCATGAGATGGTTTGCGGGTTCAGATACAGAATGGGACGTTTATAGCTCAATTGGATATTAGATGGTTTTCATTCTTTGAATGTTGTTCATTTTTTAAAATTTTTTTGTTACCATGCAAGCAGATAGGAATTGGTTGTTTCCTCATCAATCTTGGAGTACTAGGTCCTGGCTATGCTTCAAGATGTGAAATGGTTCTTATCAATCATCCACTCTTTAATGTCTTTTTTCTATGTTCCTGTCCAGCTAAACTGTGTTTTACATTTTTGGTTGTTTGTACTCCATTTTGTTCCTACGAAATTGGGACTGAATATGAAAGTAAACAATACAGTGCACAATGATTACTGAACCCTATACATCTGATTAACATCTTCACTTAGCTATATGCTGATTAACATCTTCACTTAGCTATATGCATTTCATGACCACTGAGAAATTTAAGGCATTTTTGGTTTTTGTTCTTTCTTTGTGGTGGGGATGGGTGGGAAGTCTTTGAATTCTGTTTTATCTGTTTTTTATGTGGATTTAGGCTAAGCTTTCTGCTATGCTCCTTTTGTTGCTGACAACTTTTTGTTTTTAATGCCCAATATTTGTTTATCTGATTAATTAGTAATCGGCATAATTGATGAGCTATGTTCTATGTTAAAATTTATCTGTTGTTTAATGTGCATTATCTTCTATTTGTAACTTCATATCATTGTGTGCTGTAAACCATTTATCTGAATTAGTTTGATCCGTGACCTGTGTGGATGTCCTGAAGTCACTTGTACAATTGACTTAATTGCTGTAAATGCTGTAATAGTGTAGTATGACTCAAAGCTACAGCAATGCAAGTGCAAGTTCCACGTCAAGTTTGAGTGGCAGCTTTCCTGATACAGAGGATGATGAAACCATTGCCAGCATCTTAACAATGACAGAAGAAGAAAAAACTCAAGTTGTCAAAAAGCTTGGGAGCAGGCTCTCTCATTTGAATTCTATACCGGTAGGCCCTTTTGTCAAAGTGTTGAATTCTCCTCAACTACGTACATGGCATTTTACTCACTGTGAATGCTAAATTTTTAATGAATTCTCTTGACATGGAGCATTTGTTTCCACTTGTTTTATAGGATTTGTTTGACATAGCCAATTCAAGAAATTATTGCTCTCCCATCGTTATTGAAAATGCCCACCTTCTGCATACATGTATAAATTAGGGAAGCTTTCACTTTGTGTAGCTTTTATGGTTAAAGACTATGTTTCTGTACCGTAACAATCAAACATTCTTATTCTAGGTGGTACTGTACAAGCCCATCATTCATGAAAAGATAGTTCCTTGACAGGGTGAGGGGATTATTGTTGTGATCCTTGTTTTGGGTTTTGTCATCTATCCTTTTTTATTGTGCTGTGCATACCACTTTCACATTGTAACAGTATGCAACTTAGTTTGTGCCTCAATTAAGTGTGTAACAGCACTATTTATCAGCTAGATATCTTGCAGCACTTGTGTTACATGGTTGACAGGCTAGTTAGAAGCAGAGGGAATCTCTTGTGATCGTTGGCATTTTTGCTTCAGAATGATGACATCATTGTGAATGGCCATTTAGGCTACAAATTCTTATTGATTCCTTCTTTTTGCAGCATGCACCACGTGTTAACCGTGAGATACCTGATGTGAATGAAGCAAGCTTAGACCATGAACGACTGTCTGAAAGGTTGCAACTCAAGCCTCAATGCTATTTGCTTTGATTATGGTCTTTAGTTAATAAACTGTTTATTCTACTATGATTTGTCTCTTAAGCCTTTACTTTACGATTCATCCTCGAGTTCACTTTCTTCCATGAGATTCACCAAATATATTTTCTCTGTGTGGCATCCTTTGAATAGAATCGTAGGGTAGATTCCATATGTAGACATCAGATACTCCCTGTTTGACATATTTGTTCAATACGGGGAGATTTTACTACCTGATCTGTGTCATTTGGCAGAAACTATGCATGCAAATCATGTATCGTCTTTGTTAAACTAATCTTTTTTTGTTCAGGTTGGCTGCATATGGTTTGGCAGAATTACAAATTGCAGGTGATGGAAATTGTCAGGTGTGAAATTGCATTCCATATTCATAGGTGCTCATGCTTAGACCTAACTTTTTAAAGGGATCTTAGTAGCTTAGTCCATAGCAATTTATGCTTTTCAAACTACTGCTTTACCTTAAATTTTACAGTTTCAAGCATTGTCAGACCAGTTGTTTCGGAATCCGAATCACCATAAACACATGAGGAAACAAGTGGTAAAGCAGGTACATATTGTACATCGCTACTAATGCATCCACTATTCAACCCCTCTGTTCTAGGATAACAGTGGTTTCATTCCCAGTAAGGCTTGATACGGCTTGAAACATTGACTCGAATAGAAATGGGTTACTTCTTGAATAGTGATTTAAAATGTATATTTTGGGGTAACAATGACTTTTTATATTTTTGTGGAAATATAAGCATTGTTTAGTAATAACTTAAGGAAGATATGTTCTTTTTCTTGTTTTTATTGGTTTCTTATCATTTTGTCCTTGTCATTCCAATAATTTTTTAATCTTTCTTTTCTCAGCTAAAGCATTTCCGAAAATTTTACGAAAGTTTTGTACCAATGAAGTACAACAGTTACCTGAAGCAGATGAAAAAGTTAGATCACTGTGATGATGCCTATTAGTTTCCTCCTTACAAAAGTTAGATGGCATGTTTCAGCAATATGGAACTAAATGTTGATTCTTTTCATGCATGAATGTCGTATGCTACTAGATCAGGGGAATGGGGCGATCATGTCACTCTGCAAGCAGCAGCAGATCGAGTAAGTACTTTACGATCTCTCTGATCCTTCAGATTTATTTCTGGAACTTAGTGTTAAGTTGGCCACTGTGAATATGTAAGAAATAAACCTAGCTATAACAGATTAGCCTAGCCCGGTTTTCTTCTTACTAGGAATGAAACTGGTGTTGCATCGTGACTTTATGATTCCGATCAGCCTAGTGTCATCAGAAACTTGTTGGACCTGCAAATCCTTGTGCTTTAATAGCCCTTACCTGTCTATCATAAAAAAAAAATGTCAAATCTCATGCATCCCCAGCCTTTTTAGTAGTTCAATGATGTTCTAAGTTTCTCGAAGCAATTTGATGAACTTGGCTCGCTTTGATGCAGCTTATCTTGTCAATCATGTACTTTCTCATATGTTGCTCTAATTGAGAATTTTGACTTGTTATTTTGGGAACAGAACAGACATATTCTGGATACAATAAAATTTGACAACACTTTTGAATTCAATTATGAATGATCTATGACTTTCTACAAGCTCTCTTTTCAGTTTGAAACCAAAATTTGCGTGGTCACGTCTTTTCGCGACACATGCTACATCGAGATTATGCCCAAGAACAAGAATCCTGTCAGAGGTAGTTCCAATTTCTTGCTATGTTATATAAGTCTTTTTTTTTTTTTTTGGTAAATTTGTTTGAATAAGTATTAAAGGAGTGGGAACTTCAGCCCTTCATGTAGTTCTGGTAGCTAGAATGGCAGGTTAGAGGAAAGTAGGAAACAGGCAAGACTACTAATATGTCCCATCTTTCTTCTACTTCAAGATGAGAATTGGGGTGTGAGCATGTAAGTTACGAGCATGTAAGTTACATCTGAAGTTCTGCCATGGAATTCTAGGCAATTATATTTAGTTACACTGTAGAAATGTCGTCCAGACTCACTTGACGAGTAGGCCTATGCGACAAAGTATTGAAAACCTACAATATTTCTTCATTAAAGGGAGAGGTGTGTCATAGGTAGAATGCTGTCATCGCTCCACTACAGTCCGTCTTTGACATATTGAAACGATTCGCATTTAGGAAGTTAGTCTCCTTGTATCTATTTGGAAGTTGATATCATGAATCGTTTTCCGCTAACTGATTGGTTTTGCATTTCTAGAGGTTTGGCTTAGTTTCTGGAGTGAAGTTCATTACAATTCATTGTATGCCATTGAAGGTACTGAACAAACCTAAAGCAACCAGATCATTTGTGCTTCGTACTGGGAATATTTTTGCACTGGCAAACCAATTAAGCTCATTTACTAACTGTTATGCATCTGCAGATGTTCCCACAAAAGTTCCAAGAAAACGGCATTGGCTTTTCTGAGGTTATGACATATCACGAGGAAGTGAAGAACACCATTCTTCATCCCATTCATTTATGTATATCATCTGCAATAGATAGGAAAGAGGAATACAGTAATACTTCAACCTTCAAGTTAGCTGACGATGATGTTGTTTCCTAATGTATCAAAACAAGAACATAACCTGTTGAAAAGTAGCAAGAAGTTACAGTGTAAAAAGAAGAATGATACATCATGATCAATTGGTAGATTCATATTGTTTTTCTCTCTTCAACAACGGCATTGATAGACTCACAAGACCAGCCATTCGCTTTGTTTACGGGAGGAAGAAGTCCAGAGGATTTCATAGGGTCGGATCCAACATGAATTGAAGGAAGAAACACGTGAAGCATAGGAAGGAAGGAATTTGAGGTTATTAGTAAATAAAGAGTAAAGAGGACAGATTGTTATGCCATGCCACGGGTTGTGTGTAAACTGATGAGCTGGCCAAAAGTTTGTTACTGCTTTTCTTTATATAGCATACTATAGAACAAAAAGGCAGAGAAGAATATTGTAATGAGTGTACTGGTTTAGGAGAAAAGGCAGGTTCTCGAATTCCTGCTGGTGATATCAATATACTACATTCGGTTCTTTACATCACCTTCTACATTTCTTTACTATTTATTCAGTCCCTAGTCCCTACTCTATCACTATGATAAATTTTCACTATGATGCAAGATTTGTGCATATGTGTTTTTCTACTATCATTCTGCAGAGTACATGGTTACATATATGATTGTGTTTTTTGAAATGAATAATTACCTTAACCTCCACGGTATTATTGATTCTTGAGTTGGAAGTTTTTTTCTTCTTTTCTCTATCGTTGTGCTTTTCTTAAAGAAGTTTTAGATTGACTTTTCTTACCGCTTCTCAAAGTCATTGCACTCACATTCTCTTTCTGATTCACTACCGTTTGAGAAGGTTATTTTTCTGATGCTTGCGCTTCTAATTTACTTACAGAGGTAGCTAATTGAGTGACTTGATTTTCTAAGTTTCGGAAGTTTGCCCTTATTTCCTGTTGAAATTGTTGTGTATTAGTAGCAATTGCTTTAACAATTTCATCTAAAAACATACCTAAATTTGAAAATTTAGGTTTAGCATATGTAGAGGCTTGAGGTTGTAGGTTGTCTATTAAAATTGTGAGGTTAATATCTTTGTTGTCCTCCTTGATTTTCATAGCTAAAGTTTGGATAGTCCCTTCATCTTGTATTATAGTAATTGGAATAAAGATCATATATTCGTTGAGGTTGGTCAAGAAAGTCTCCTATTTTGTTAGTTTCTTGTATGGAATCTTGTTGCAATGTAAGACACATATCTGTATGATGTCCAAAAAATGAGCATATTCCGCACACTCTTGCCGATTGCAATTAACCTATAGCTATTTGACGAACTAAAGCAATTAAATCTGAAATTTTATCCTTAAAGTTCGTGTTACTTACCTTATTTACACGCTTAACAATTCCATCCATCCTTGTCGTAAATTGTTGATAATTTTCGACCATAATTGATATCAATTATCTGGCTGCCTTAGGTGTTTTATTTATCAAAGCTCCTCCATTAGCTATATCCACTATACTCCGATCCATTCGCAAGATTCCTTCAAAAAAGAAATGAACTAAGAGTTGGTCAAGAATTTGATGATGTGGACAACTAACACATAACTCGTTAAATATTTTCCAATATTCATATAATGTTTCTTCACTAATTTGTCTTATCTCACATATCTCCTTGATATTCACGGCTCGTGATACAGGAAAGAACTTCTCTATAAATATTCTTTTCATCTCATTCTATGTTGTCACTGAGCCAAGGGTAGATAATATAATCAATCATTTGCCTTATCTTTCAATAAGAACAAAAAGGCCCTGAGATAATTTGTTCTTCTGTTACTCTTTGTGGCTTCATTATGTAGCAAACAACATGAAATTTCTTCAGGTATTTATGTGGATCTTCACCTATAAGACCACAAAAAATAGAGAGAAGGTGAATCAAACTAGATTTCAATTCGAAATCTACCTCAACATCTAGAAATTGTATGTATAAGGGTTGTTGATTCAAATTCGGTGTCGCTAGCTCTCTCAACGTTCTAGGGTTGAGATTTTCAATCTTCTCTTCTGCTTCTTGAAAATTAGAATCTTTACCAATTGGTAGATCTACTTCAATTTTCACATCTGAAGATAAATGACTGCTTTCTTGCTTAGTTTCTTTCCTTAAACGACGAAATGTCTTCTCAATTTCTAAATTATATTGTAATTTACCTATCTGAGAAGTATGAGTCATACAAAATAAGAGATTAGTAATAACTATAAAATAACACAACAAAACTAAGAAACTAAAGTAGTTTGTCGGCAATGGTGCTAAATTTTGGTTAGGTTGTTGAAACCTCTAAAATAATTCTGATTCTCCAAACTTCTTATAGTATTTATGGAACCAGGTCAAATCCCAAAAAAACTAAACACTAGCTTTGTAATTTCAAATAATAAAATAAAATGGAGTCTTTGATTAAATAACTAATTAACTAAAATTAACAGGAAATGAAAATAGATCTACTAAATATAAAAGTGTGAATTTCAAGATTACCAAACTCTGATTCAAGGGAAATATCTCATCTAATTGTAACATTGATCATTGGTTTAAAAAAATAAGTATCGCAATTCAAGTAATCAGTCTAAAACATATTAGAATAGTCATAATAAGTTCAAAATTTTCTAAATTAATTGATTTAAACCTAGCATTCAAACCAAAACTTACCATTCATTGAATGGGTATGATAACATTCCATATCAAATAAATGAAGGTAATAAGCTTAGTAAAAAAAAAAACTATACCATAAATTAAATAATCAAGATAGTTGTAACTATTTAACTTAGTTTTCTTGTTTATCATAAGTTAAATATGCAATTTCATAAATAACTTATTTACTACTTGTACCGATCATTCATGGCAATTACGGATCATTGAATTTATAGATATCGGTAGAATAATCAACATTAAATTAAATTATTATATTAATTAATATTAATTATTTATGCAATATAAGAACTCAAAACAAAAAATACTTGAATTAAAACATAAATAAAATGTATAGAACACAAAACTTCATAAGATTACAACTAGAATATCGAATGCCCTCAAATCAAAACAATTGAGTTTAGCCACATATAATTTTTGCTCTAATAACAAAATAGAAGAAAGACAAAGAATTGAAAGAAAAGTAAGAAGAGAATTAATCTTTCTGTAGTGAGGGATGTCCGGGTTTTTCTGATCTAATTCTACCTTGCAAAGATATCTATCTAAAACAAATTCAAATTCAAATTCTTACATGATATGGATAGAAAGAAGTTTTTTATTTAAACTCTCACTCTTCAAGTAATCAGTCCTTTCTACTGCAGCAATCTCTTCACTTTATCCAAGATTCTTGATTATCATCAATAATGTCTCAATTTAATGTAGTCTCCATTTTTCATCTCTTAAAATAAAATAAATATTAATTATACTATTTAAGCACCAAAATAAATCAAAAACAAATAAGATAATATCACATAATATATCAACGTAACATCTTATCAATAGAATAGAGCCACATGAATATGCTAAATTTCTACTTTAAAATCTACCTATTAATTCGATGAAATTTGAATAACAATTTTGGAGGAAGAAAGTTGATGCAAAAATAAAGAAAATAGGTAGTTTGGTTCATAATAAATCAAAGTCTAGATGGTGATAAATGGGAGAACAATAAAACACGGTCTAATTGAGAGCCAAAATCACGTTGCATCAAAATTAAGAGGTAAAAATAATTTAAAATTCTAGTATTGTTCATGACACGTGTATTTCGTTATTTCTTTAGTTGAAGTATAAGAAAAATGATTTTAAAAACTAAAAAAAAAAAGAGTTTTCTTAAAATTTTAAAAATTAAGAAAATTTTCAAAATTTCTTAAATTATACAAATTTTTATATTTTTACCTTTTTTATATTTAACAAAAAATAATAGAGGAAACTCATAAATTAGCCATATATAGTATTCTTTTATTTGTGGAGGGAATCGAGTTAGAGCTCATTGGGAGTAGGTAATAGGAAATATATGGAGAAAAATACATGAGTATGACCTCACGGAATCATTGGTGTTTTGTTTTTTCTAGGTCAAACTATTGCATATAGTGATATAATAAATGTTTTAAAATTTACTTAGGAAGTTAAACAGATAAAATAAGACTGTTAAGGTTTAAAAAGTTTAACTGGTATTAAAGCATTATAAAATCGTTAAAGATTGAATAAAATTAAAAAATTTGAAAAATGAATGAAAAATTTGTTCTTATTAATAAAAAAATTTAAAGTTTAATAAAAAAACTTTTAAATAAAAATTAATTAGTTTTTTTAACTTATAAAAATTGATTGGTTTACAAAAATCAGTCGGCTAATTAACAAATTGATCAATTTTTAATAATAAAGATTATTAAAATAATTCAAAATGAAAACTTAAAAATTAGTTAGCTCAAGATTTTTAATGTTAAATCAATCGAACCGATTAAATTTTATAACATTGGATATAATAACAATTAGGGTTCAACTTTAGCCATCAATTACAATTGTTTTCTTGCGTTTCAGTAAGAAATTCCTTGCATCAGTTTTATGGTTATTTTAGTAATAATAATTCTTTTTTATTATATTTTAAACCAATAATTAACTAATTATCTATAGTCTTACAATTTTCTTAACATAATTATCACTAAATTGGTCTAAATTTAAGTCATTATATTTATAAATTCGTTTATCTCTTTTTATCAATTCAAAAATTATTGTTAAACCAACCTCAACGAGTGAAATTTTTGTTAGAGAACCAAAAATCTAGAAAAATCATTTTACCATTTTGTTCTCTTGTTATTTAACTCAATAATTAAAAAATCGAACCAGTTTGATCAGTTTAATAGTGAAAAACATTTAACTGATTTTCAGTTTGATTTTTAACTTTTCAATTTGATTTACTTTAATAATCTTTGTTGTTAAAAACTTATTAGTTTATTAAGTAATCAACTAGTTTCATAAACTAATTAGTTTATATAAATAAAATAAACTAATTAATTTTAATTTGACAATTTTTTTCAATTAAATTTCAAATTCTTTGATAAATAAGAACAACATTCTTCAATTATATTTCAAAATTTTCAATTTTCTTAATCTTTAACTGATTTTATAACGATCTAATACTTGTTGAACCTTTTAAACCTTAAACTACTTATTTTACCAGTTTAATTTTGGGTCGATTTTTAGAACATTGCTTTAACTTAATATTCATAATTTAGTTACTGATATTTGATGAAGTTTATTAATAGGAAATGGGTTTGTTATTCAACATTCCTTCACAACTTGACTCTTTTGAATCTGCAAAACGAAAAGGGGTTAGGTAAGATTATAAGTTTTCTGAAATATTCACTTAAACATGTAACTGCTTATTCCTATCATTTTGCATAGTACATAGTTACATATATATTTCTGTTTTTTGAAATGGATAATTACTTTAACCTCCACAGCTTAGTTGAAATTACGGGATATCAGTTGGGCAAGTAGTCATTATCTCTCAACCTCCACAATTTAGTAGAAATTATGGTTTTAAAGCCTGGCTTTACTTTTATTTTTATTTCTTAATTTAGTATAATTATTAATATTAATATAGTTGTACTATCATTATTAATACTAAGTAAATATTTTTATAGAAATTAGAGATAAATTAAAATTTGTTTAATTAAGTAGCTAATTTTATTTTCTTTCTTATATAGTATTAATTAATAAATAAAGAAATAAGTAAAAAATTAAAAAATTTATTCGTAAGCTAATATCCATTTATCAAGATTTATTTTGGATATAAAATTAAAATTACTATCACAAATAGATTAATATGAATATGTATTAAAAAAAATTAGGAGTTCATGAATAAAAGTATTTATAGTTACAAATACAATTTTTTAAAAATTTAAGGTCTTACATTCATTTTCAATCTCTTAGAAATACACACTTAATATCTTACCTATAATTTGTAATCAGAAAATTGTAATATATAGCACAGACCCTATTACGTACCCAGGATCATACATAAAAAGGTAGAAACGAAGGAAATGCAAAAATACTTGATTTCGGTTTCATTCTAAGTTTCGAAGCAGTTTTTGCCGTCCAAGCGAGCTCCGATCCTTCCGGGACAGTCGAGGAAGTTGTTTATGGACACTCAATTTAGGTCTTTCTGCAGTTTCCTCAATAGGCAAGCTCTTTTAGCGGGTCTGAGAACCGTATGCTTACGATTGATATGAGTAACTGCAGGAGACTTTAACTTTTATATAACTTCTATATCGGGCTTTCCTATGACAAGACCGATATAGACCAGGTCTACACTGAAAGGGATTCATTTTTTACCGGGACTTTGATCCATCAATTTAGATCATTTATTGGGTCACTTTATTATCCTTAATTGAATCAAATTACCTAATTTAACCGATAATTTATTGAAAACCAAAATTACAATTAATAGCTGTCAACTTAATAGGAGAAAGACAAAAATGCCCCTAAGGGCAAAAAATGTCTAACAAAAATTTGTTAAAGTTTAAGAATTACATATTATTTTTATTCAGAAGAGTAAATAATACAACAAAAGAAATCCAAAAACCAATAAATGATTCTTCCACTTGTTAAACTCATTGCCTAGTTCTACGAGGAATATGAAGGATTCAGATGGTAGCTATTTAACATAATTAAAAAAACGTGGGGAATCGAGTTCAGAGTTCGTCGGCAATTGGCTAAAGGTGAATATGTGAAGAATAATACAAGATTATGACTTTACAAAAAAGCTTATATGTACTTTTTTTGTTTGAAAGTTAAGGTAAATATGTGGAGAAGAATGAATGATTATGACCTTACGAAAAAGCTTATATGTACTATTGTGATTTTTTGTTTGATAGCAAAGGTAAAATCTGTGGAGAAGAACGTACGATTATGACCTCACGAAAAAGCTTATATGTATTATTATGATTCTTTTTTTAAGAATTGTATTGAAGAGTTCCTCGAGCATTAACATATATAGAAGTCAAATGATACAGAAAAAACAAAATTCTAACTTAAATTTAAAAGTTTTTTTTTGGTAAATTAAATTTAAAAGTTTTATTATAATATAATTTTAATTTTAAAGATGGAGATAACTATATTTTTTTAAGTGGTCTTAATACTTTTGAGAAATATGGTAACTTTATTTTTTTATTAGCGTATTACAAGAGAAGAAACAAAGCAGCTTTAAGGAAGAAGAAGAACAAAATGGTAGTATGATCTCATGAGATGCTCGTAAAGATATGAAAAGGTGTAAGAAAAGAAGAATTTATTTGGTTAGACAAGTTTTTTAATGTGATTTCCAAGTTCACCAAAATATCGAATGCATGAAGATTTAGCACACTAATCTTTCTCTACAAAATTAAAGAGGACATTCAAAGCTGTAATAGCTATAGAGTCATCAAACTATTTAGTTGTATCATAAAATTGTCGGAGAGATGATTGAGAAGAGAGCAAGAAAGTATACAACTACCTTAAAGAACCAATTTGGTTTGTTACCTAAAGTCAACAACAAAAGCCATACACTATTTAAATGATTAATAGAATATTATCGGATCATGTGAAAGTATTTAGAAGGTAGACAAATTTTTGTTACCTATATATGAGTTACATATATTTGTAAGTATTTAGAAGCTAAGAAATTTTTTTGTTACCTATATATCGGTTATTATACATGTCACCACTATATTTTACATTATATTATTACAATAACAGTAACAACAATAATTTAATAAAATTTTGAATGACATTTGAAATTTAAGGATGTTTAATAGTATACAATCTTAATTATCTTAATTAGTAGAGTAGTTGTTTTAAAATATCCCATGCTAAAAGAAATTAGTGATATTTATAAAAAGTTTTCTTTTGATATTGTCAAGAAAGAGTATGAGAGAATTTCTGTCTTCATTTATCAGAAAAAGCAGCGAAATATATACACAGATTTTCCCT